>PVLA01004485.1:0-51055 GCA_004027455.1 Hydrochoerus hydrochaeris
GGCTCCACTATTGTTCTCTCCGCTCACACACAATCCACTTTTTAAATGGACCACACAGGAGTGAGATCACCCACCTGTGTCCAGTTTGTCTGTAACACAGTGTTCCAATTCACCCAGGGTGTCACCAGTGGCAGGATTTCCCTTTTAAAAATTACTTGCTTGACAATTGAAATAAAATTTATCTTAACTGAGACCTAAGAAAGGAAAGTGTTCCCATCAAGGGGACACCCCTCCCCACGTCAGGCTGGGTGGCATCGCATGTGCCTCTGTCTTTACCCATTATCCATTCGCTGTTGACGGCACCAGATTGATTGTCTATCCTGGCTGTTGCAAATAACGCTGCAATAAACGGGGGGTGCGGATAAATCTTTGCGATGCTGATTTCACTACCTTTGGGCCCGCACTCAGGAGTGGGGTGCTGGAGTGAGTGGTGCCGTGGTTGCAGTGCCTGGAGGACCGCCACAGCCTTTTCGGGGTGGCTGCACTTATTTACCTCCCCATTGACAGCACACGGGGTGCTGGTTCTTCTCACCCTGCAGCTCTTGTCATTAGCACCATTCCAGCCGGTGTGAGGCAGCTTCTCACTCTGCTTTTCATCTGGAGCTCCTGAGGATTAGATGTGCTGAGCTGGCGTCACCACCCACGCCGTCCCTCATCACCACCCAGCCTTCCTTCCTGATGCCTCCATGGCCCTGCCCTCCAGTCCTACAGCGCTTGGGCACCCTCCCCAGCCTCGACTCTGACTTCATTCCTTTCCTGGCAGGTGCTGCCCACGACAGCCTGGACTGTCCCAGGTCCGACTGTCCCACACGCCTGCCTTTGGTTGGGCTTTGCCTGTGAGCACCCTGGGCCATTCCTGCCTGGGAATGGTGTCTGTGTCTCACTGAGCTTGACTAATGGTGGGTAACTGTGAGGTGAATGTGCTTGGATCCAGGCCTTGCGTCTGGGCGCTCTGATTCTAGAGCTTCCTGGCGGGCTGGAGCTGTGGCCCCCCCCAGCAGCAGGCTCAGTGAGGGACTTAGCCCACCTCTTGCAGAGGGCCCCGTACCTCCCGACAGGCCCCCGGCCCTGCTCCTCAGGACCTCAGTGGCTTTTCCTGGCTCCTGAGGAAGCAGGCCATTCTGCTCTGGCACTCTCTGCCCTGCTCTGGCCTTGGTCCCCCCACAACAGGAACAAGGGCTTTGTGGGCTCCCCTGCCCTTCTTCCTCTCCCTCCCTTCAAGATCTGGCCTCCTATCACGACCTAAATCTGCTCATGTGGCTGCTTCTAGTGCTGTGAGTGTGTGTGTGGTGCTGGGGCGGAACCCACTGCCATACACGTGCTAGGCTAACTGAGCCCCACCCCGGCCTCCCGACTGCTTGGGGTGTTAGTCAGGCCTTCCTGACAGGGCTCCCCCTCGCCTTGCTCCTGCCTCATTTTCAACTTGTTTCAAGTCAGACCATTGTGTGACACAGGTGTCCTGCCAACTGCTTGTTTCTTACAGCTCAGTTTTTTTTTTTTTAGTTTTCTTCTTCCTTTTTTCCCATTTCTTGTTGAAATAAAATGGATAAGGAAAAAAAGAAATAAATAAAATATTTTTAAAAAGTGAATAAAACCAAGGCCTGAGCAGGAAAAAGATAGTGGAGCAACAGTCACCCTGATGGAGCTTAAGCCTTCTAGCTTTGCTCAATCAGATAAGGAAGGAGCTGGGGGACAAAAAGGACCCTTCCCCACTAGAGCAGTGTTTTGCTGTGAATCCCATTTTGCAGCACCCGATGACGTTACCTGAGCCATAAGCAGCAGTTCTGTCTTTGCAGCTCAGAGGAGTTTTGGAGCCTCAGTCTTTGAGGGGGCAGAGCCACGTTCTGTCTCTCCCTAACAGCACTAACAGAAGCCAGATTGGCGCGCGCGGGGGGGGGGGCGGTCCATGGAGGGCTTTCAACGTCTCTTCCCTGTTAACGAACGTTGAGTCTCCAGTGACTCAGGACAAATTATATTCTTCATGAAACTATCCTTTAGGAGCTTAAGAGAACTAAAACAAGTTACCACTACCGATGGCCCTATGACCCCTTTTACTTTGGGTTTAATAGAGATCCCAGGACAACAGACTGTGACCCCAAATGATTGGAAAGGAGTAGGTAAAGCAAAAGTCCAGGGGATTATTTATTGTGGAAAGGAAACTTTTTGAATTGTGCATGGATCAGGCCACTTGCAATGCTGCTCACAACACAGCCATTACAAAGACGTTAACGAGAGAAGGTGCCTTTGCTGCCACAAATTATCAACCTACTTTTGAATCACAAACTCATAAACAAATTAAAATATATGCCACAAGGTCTTGAAGGGAACTTTCTTCACAGGGTGAGGCATCCCTTGATTTGACTTCCATTTGTCAGGATTCTGATGAACTTTTCCAGATTTTGTAGCATACTTATTGCAGGCTGGTGGGAAGATCATAAGCAACACAGAGGTTATTAAGCTAATTGTTCCACAACTGGCCTTTGAAAATGCAAATAAATGGTGTAAACAAATTTCAGGAGCCCACAAAAAATGGGCTATGCTGTTTGAGATGATTCAGATTTGTGCAGACATTGGCCCCTATGTGTACCTTGGCAGCAGCTGTCACCAGGTTATTCACCCACAGCCTAGAGGAAAGAGAAAGGATGAGATTACTTGCTTTAGCTGTGGGAGTGAGGGACACTTTGCCCAAAATTGCTCTTCTGAACCTGTACAGGCAGCACAGCCAATATCTGTCCCTTCGACGCAACCTTCTACTATCTGTCCCGAGTGGAGAGGAGGATATCATGGCCCCCGTCCAAAGGCTTGCTGTTACAGGCTGCTGTGGGCCATGGGGGCTGAGCAGATGGGACAAAAGCCCAGCAGATCCTTCCTCCTGTGTGCAGTGGTGTGAACTCCACTGGGCCCGCTGAGTTTTTAAACTGCCAGCCCACCCCCACATGCCTTGATGCTCGTGCTGCACTCAGCTTGGGCCATGGGAGCTGCAACAGCTTTGTGTAAAAAAGAAAAAAGAAGAGAATGTCAGCCAAGACTGCAGAGGCAGTGACTGGGGAAACCCCAAGGGTGGGGCACTGGGGAGGCAGCCCTGGGGCCAAGCAGGAGCCCCAGGATCTTGAATACAGGATATGCATTTTCTGCATGTAACACTGACAAAGGCCCAGCCCATACAAGTGCTGCCTTCTAAACATTTTGTAAAACTGTTCATATTTCCCTTACGATGAAAATTCCTATAACCCTCATGGTCAAGGCACCATTGAGCATACTCACCATACACTCAAAACTAAATTACAAAACCAAATGGGGAATCCTTGCCTACCAAAAATTCACACCTCAAAGTACACCCTCACTTGGCAGTAAATACTGTTAACTTTTTATGTCCTAGTAAGGATGAGACTACAGAGCAGAAGCATATTTCAATCAGGTTAAAAAAAAAATCTAGGAAAGCTCCTTTGGAAAGATCTTCATACTGGACAATGAAAGGGACCCAGCCCCTAATTGCTTGGGGTTGAGGGTGTGCTTGTGTCTCTTTAGAGAACACTGAACTGCCTGTCTGGGTGTCAGAGCACGCTGTCTGGCTGTATCATGGACCCAGACCTGGAGAACCAGTTGATTCTACCTTTCAAGAAACTGATGCTCAGTGCTGTGACAGTGGTGCCTGGCAGACCACACCATAACTGATAGACAAGAATGGGGCTGGATCCAACCTCAGGACAATTGACAGAATTGGCCCAGGGTGCCCAGGAAATGATGACCAAAAGTGGGAATCAAAGGTCTGAATAGGTGATATAGTGATGACCAAAAGTGGGAATCAAAGGTCTGAATAGGTGATACAGTGTGTGGAGATAATCAAGTAGAAAGTTACACCAGAGAAGGGGACACAAAAATTACCCGCATTCTTAAGACAAAATAAAATACAAAAATTATATGTTAATCATAGACAAAAGAGTTTATTCCTTCCAAATTCTTCCTCTTCTTCTTCTTCTTCTCCTTCTTCTTCTTCTCCTTCTTCTTCTTCTTTTTTTTTTTATCAGTACTGGGGATTGAACTCATGACCGTGCACTTCTAAGGGAGGCACTTATGATGCTGAGCTAAATCCCCAGCTCCCCAAATTCTTATAAGAGATCTCTGATAATCAACCTACAAATAATTCTGCCAAGTTTATTTATCATTACACACTTCTAAAAGTATAAAAAATTATTGTAATTCAATTGGTCAAAAATCTATTTCAGTGCGCTCTGATTTTGTAAGATGTTTGTCTGTTTGTCCAATCTATTAAGATGTGTACTTGTATCTTTGTCTGGTTTGTCATATCCATGAACAGCTGTTTCATTTGAGCTCCTTTTTTTTTTTTTGCTTTTTTAGATCATTTGCTCAAAATTTAATTTGGTTTATAGATTTGAAAAGCATGCTTCCACCTGGGTTTCCAGCTGGTCAAAATAATATCAAAATAGGTTTTCTCAGAGGTCATCAGAAATTTGTTAAGGTGACTAGGGGGACCTTTTTGGCTTGTAGAATCATTGGTTAAGCCTTCCTTTGGTGAATAAAGTAGCAGCTGCCTGGATAATTATCCAGTCCTTGTTTGTTAATAGGAAGCCGCAAGGATCTCCATAGCACTAATAAATGTTATTAAAAATATATTATTGTGATGTCTTTACATTGGTTATCAAAAGATTAAGTTTTCTAGACAATAAGATGTTAGACTTAAAGAAACTCTGGTACAAAGGTTTTCATATGGCTGACAACTGACTGTTATTAACCTCATGGTATATTAAATGTATTCATGCCTCCAGATGCACAGGTCTTCCAAAATGTAAGGCAGGGATTTTTAGTGGTGACAGAAGATTGTTTCAGATTCAGACATCTTCCTTTAACAAAATCTTATGGGGCGTACATCCCATTAAAGGTCAGGAGTTAGGTAAAAGCTTCATATATACTAGTTACAGATGACTAACTAAAAATGCTATTTTATGTCAAAGTAAAAATTCAGGTGTGTTACAAAAGTTTCATAGTGATTTTCATGATGCAATATTATGTGTGTTTTTTAATTTCTAATTTTCTATGTAAAATATGTAACTTTTTGTCAACACTTTACAGGGATTTAAATACTAGAACCTCCATGGTTGTTAGAAAATAACGGTTTTGTGTTCTAAGGTGCTTGATTTTCAGCTAAGATACTAATATTAAGCTTACTGCTTGTTATGGGTGATACACTGTGTCAATTTGAGAAGTTTAGAAGTTTAACTAAGGGACTCAGCAGGGAGCCAGGGTCCTTACTTTGTATATATCCTCAGCCTGTGCAAGAGGAGGGCACAGAGGAGGTGTGATTGCTGATTTTGCTGGCTGTTGCCTTGAACCTTGCCCCTCAGCCACGCCACCCTACCTTGGAGCCAGTTTATTATAGACTGAAATCTCTACAAACTATGAGCTAAATAAACCTTTCCTTCCTTAATTTTAGGTGTCAGGTATTGTTTCTCAGCAACCAGAGAAAAGCAACCAAGACACTGCCTCTATTACACTGCAATGTCATTAATCTTCTCCTCTAGATGTCCAACAATGAGGTCTAGAGACCAAAAACTAGAAAGACAGATGGGCTAGGATGACAGCCAGTATTTTGGCCCTAGTTCTACAAAGTCATTGAGGACCCAGGACATAAGAAAACCTATGCTGTGACATCCTCTTACTTGGTAAGTCACCAGTCTTGTGACTAAGGAGATTATGGGACCACAGAGGAGAGTGATCAATGGTGTATAGTATACCTAAGGAGAGTCACTAAGAGGAAAAGATCTCCCGCACTTTCACAGAAAGCAACTTCGTCAAGCAGTGTCTGTGACTCATCCAGAGGGCTGACACTGACAGGAGAACTAATAGGTGCTGTACATGGTTCCAAGGTAAATCATAAGGAGACTTAACTTCCCTTATCGATAGTATCAGATTAATTGCAATTAGTACCGGTTTTAGTTTAATTTGGTCTTAAACACCCTGCAGAAAAGTATAACTACAAGAGGTCTAAAACAATGTCATAGTAAAATGCTAGCTATAAAAGAAACTTAAATCACTAGCAACTTCTGACAATCTCCAGCTATACTGGTAACTGACTACTGTTATGGACTAATGAGCTCTGTAGGATTAAATTGCTGAATGCAGGGACTTAGAATCCCTGGACTGAAACTTTCTAGGCTAAGAGTAAGTCTCTCAAAATGAAAAGGCTTGAAGAATGAAAAGATTTTCTGCAGACTCCTTCAACTTCAACTGACCATCCATCACTTGCAACTACAAAACAGAAAAGGGGGAGATATGGGGAGAGGCAGAAACTGGAGATCTGATCACACCGCAGAGCTGGAGTGAGGCCATCCTGAAAACAGAGTGCTGCAGGTGAGCTGGGTGAACACACTGTTCCAGTCCCGGGAACACCAGGCCCTCAGGCTACCATGCAGGCAGGTTGCTGGACAGAGGACTGTCACTGACACCAGCCTGCTGACTGTATAAATAAACATGCTGGAGTGGTGGAGCAGTTCCTGTCCTCCTATCTGGAGAGGGCTCCACCTGACCTCAGCTTTCTGTGTCTTGTCTTCATTTCTTCCTTTGTGCTGCCCTTCAAAGTCCTCATACTGGGAAGTTTGAAAGCCACACAGCACGGGAGTGCATTTTTTGAAACACAAAGGTAGTCAAAAAGTCTTGATGGTGAAGAATCTCTGTGAAAAAATATCTTCTTTTTATGACTTAGATTTTTTCCTTGTGCTGCTGGGGATCAAAGCCAGGGCTTCTGTGTGTCAGGCCCACGCCCCCTGCTGAGACTCACTCCCTCCCAGCCCCACGTGCTTCCACCATTCAACAGCAGGAAGTTTGCTGGCTGCTGAGAGCAAACAGCTTCCAGCCTCTCACAAGCTTTTGCTTATCAAGGACATAATTATTATTAAAACTTTGATTTCTCTTTTGGATGGAAATGAAGACTCCTAAAGAAGATCACTGAAATAAATAAAAGTTCATACCAGCTTTGAAAATAAGTTGATGGTGCTTAACAATACAGGGACTTAGAGAAATACAATTTTGAAGAGCTAACCATAGGAATGCTCCCATTTTTATTGCCTTTCCTAAAAGTAACTTATATTAATCTGAATCTGCCTACTATGGGCCATCAAGAGACTATCAGTTTTTTCGAGAGTAGACAGGCTATTTCTGGCAGGTCATGTGCATTTGAGCAGCAGTTTTCTGGTATTCCTTCCCAGATAACTTGGCCAGACTTGAACGTGGTTGTTTTTCATGAGGTAGGGTAAGACTCAGCTCTGTGCTCAGACTGCTCCTATTAATGTTTATGGCTAATTTACATGGGCTTTGGAGTTTACTTTGGTGCATTGCAGTGCTAATAAAACAAGATAGAAATGTTAACAGTATTTGATTTGTGTTGGGGTTCACAACACATCTTAAGATCATAATCATAATATCTTCCAAGGCAGACCATCTGCTGTCTCTTGTGTTAAGAAAAGAGATCTTTTTCTCGATTTAAAAAAACTGAGGCACAAATATGTACACTGTGAGCTTCACCATACCAACCATTTAAGGTGAGGACAGTGTGGTTACGTCACTGCTGCACAGCTGTCACTGCCAACCGCCTCCACTTTCACCCTCCCAAGCTGGGCGAAGCCGTCCCCACTAACCAGCAGCTCCTCAGTCCTCTTTGCCTGCAGCCCTGAGAACCACTCAGTTTTCTGTCTCTATGAATTTGACTCTTTGTGCCTGCTTGGCTTAGCCTGATGTCTTGCCGTGTCACCAGGATGCAGCATGTACCAGAGTGGCCTTTCTTTTTAAGACTGAAGGCAGCCACGGTCTGGACCCCTTCTCCTCACTAACCATCACAGACACATCACATTGCTTACACTTGCGGGTGCTGTGCACATGGGTGTGCACATCTGTTCAAACTGAGAGTTTCTCTCCTTTTGGAAAGGGAAGGCAAATGGGAAAATACTTTTCTTGAGTAATTGTGATGTAAAATTTTCTCAAACCCACTTTTTTTCTTTTTAGGTTTTGAGAAGTCACAAGTCACATATAGCCTGAAATTCTTATTTTATTTTATTTTTAAATTTTTTTTTGTCTTTTTGAGATAGGATTTTGCTATGAAGTCCAGGCTGTCCTTGGACTCAGTTTGTGGTCCAGTCTGGCCTAGAAGTCAGGCCTGCCTCAGCCCCCAGAGGCCTGGAATTGCAGGCGTGTGCCACCACGCCTGGCAACAGCCTGCAGTTCCTGGGTGGTAATTTCCCTCCTTAAAAAGCAAGTGAGTTAAAACCATATAACCCTGACACCTTAGAGAGCTGCTGTGTCGGTTCAGTGAGGACTTTCTCCCCCACCCCAGGCAGACGCTGAGAAAGAGCTCGCCCGACCCACCACATCCGCGGTGGGTCCCAGATGGAAAATCCGAAGCCTGCAGAAAGCCACCCTGCGTGTCCAGGCGATAGAGACAGTTCACACACTGTTTGTGGGAGGAAACAGCGTGCCTGTGATTTTCATTTCCTAGGGTTACTCTAACAGGACAGCAGTAAGTTAATTGTACACAGCTGAGAAGTAGAAACGCCGGAGCAGTGGGACCAGGGAGGCTTTGACAGACCTGCACGCGTGGCCGCTCGGGAGAGGAGCCGCTGCAGATGCCCAGGGCAGCGAAGGACGCCGTGCCTTGCAGCTACCCCTTGTGAACAGCAGATGGCAGCAGAGAGAGGCGGCGGCGTTGCAGGCTCTGGCCTGGGACAAGCGCTCCCGAGAAAGCCCTCGGCCGGCTGAAGAGGCCTCGGTCAGTTATTATTTATTCAGATTTTCAGAGAAACTACAAAGACCAAACTAACCGCTATTCTCAGGTTTGTTCCTGGTAAAAGCCTATGGTCTTTCATGGTGCAGCTTGTTTCTCGACGCTCACAAACAACATTTGGCGCACCTTGGGCTGTGGACTTTGGTGCACTTGTGTCACATCCAGCTGGACACACACTATCCTGCTTTGCAGAGTGACCGCTATATACACATCTGCCACCTGCACTGTGGCCTGTGTGTTGTAGAGGCCTAGAGCAATGCTCAGCATATAGGAAGGTCTCAGTAAGTGTGTTTTAAAAATGGCTAATGAAATGGCACATAAGCTTGGATATTCTTGCAAAAGATTTGACAGTTTCCTGTAATCTCCTTACTACTTAGAGGAGGTTTGCAGACTAGTCATGCGTAACTACACTGACCCTTAACGCTCCCAGCTTGAGCCAGTGGGCTGATGAACTGACGTGAGGTAGGAGGACACCTCTGGTGATGTTCCACATTCAATATTTTTACTGGCTTACGTGACCACAGAGAAAGCGTGCTCATTAAACCAACAAGTGTCATAAGGCTGGAAGGAATTGCTAATAAACCAAAGACAGGGTTCACAAAGATCTGAATGAACCAGAAGGATGAGCCAGAACCAGTAAGATGAGATTTAACAGGAAAATGGGCAGCCCTGGGTTAGAAAGAGCTATTTGGTGTGTGGTGCAAAGGGGAAAACTGGATAGAGGGTGGGAGTGGTAGCATTTCTGAAAAATTGGCAATAATGTAGCTGTTCCTCAACAAGGAGGATAATGTAACTTTGTCATTCTATGGGACATTGCACATTTTAAAAGGACAAATAAATATTCATAGTGACCTGGAAGGATTTGCAAAGCATATTATGAAATATGAAATGATCAGAGAAAAAAACGACCTAAGAATGCAAGTCAAAACCATTGTATATGCTTGTGTGTATCTGTGTATGTGATTGTATGTGTGCTCCTCCACTTAGGATGTGGTCACATCCTATAACCTCACTGTAAACTGAAACTACTGTAAGTCGAGAATGCACGGAATCTATCCCCCCCGCTGAACACCCTGGCTCTGGCACACAGGCTGTGGAGTGGACAGTTCCTCTAAACCTAAGCCCACAGGGCCAGCCGGGACCGCCTGTCCCTCATGCGGGATCTGACCATGGGGCACCAGCTGAGGGAAAGCTCCAAATTCAGAATTCAAAGTCCACTTGCTACCAGTTGTCTGTGACTTTTGTACCATTATAAAGTAAACAGCAGCATGGAACACAGGCTGGAAGGACACACATCAGATTCTGGGCTGGCGATGAAATGAGAGTTTCACTTGTGGCTTTGTGTACTGCTCTGTTATTTAATCTGACATGAAAATGTGTTGGTGCATTAAGTCCGTCACTACACAAATCACATTGTTTGCCTTTTTGTTTTAAAGTGAGCAAAAGCCACAGGGTAGTTAAAATGCTAAACTGCAAAGGGCGCACGGAGCAGCTCTGTTTTCCTGGGGAAGCTCCAGGCCGCTGGCAATGCTGGGGCCATGCTTGAGTGAATCGATACCCAGCTGGGCTGTGGGGCCGGAGAGAAAGGTCCAGGCTGAACTTGGACCCGTCCTTGATGACATGCTCATGTGGAAACCAGCCCTCCTTTGGGTCCACCACACAAATGCTGGGGAGCAGCACAGCACAGGCCACACCTCAGGAGTGCACATCTCACCCCACACCCACCCGCCCTTTGGGCTCATGTCTCCCGGCCCAGCTGGACTCTGATGTCCAGTGACACCACACCACTCCTTGCCATCCCATCCCCTTAGGTCTCTTGGCAGCGATTTCCCCAGCTTCCCCCTACTCTGTTCTTCCTTGCCTTTAAATGTACTCACTGCAGCAGATAAGGCCCTTGGGCTTTGCTGCAGCATAAAAAATCCAATTTTGTTTTGTGTGTAGTTCTGGCTCGTGTCTAGTAGTTTCTGGCACTCAGTTGATGCTTAATTACTCAGCTGAAGAAGGAATCAATAGGGAGAGACAGGCAGGACCAGAACGCAGTCTCTCAGCCAACCCTATCAACATGGAGAAAGATGATACTTCTGCCAGCTTCCTGCTCACAAGGTAGATGCACCAGGGGAATCATAGAGTCCAGTCCACGTCCTTTGTGTACAACCTCCCTGAGCTGAGCCTTTCCAGTCCATCCCACAGGAAGTACCTAGACAACCCACTTCTTTCTGGTGATGCTGTACGGGCTAAGTGACGTAAAAAATGTGAAGTATTTGGTGGCCTGTATGGCAGGTGGCAGAGGCTGTGGGTAGAGGCACTGATAACTTGGTTACAGTATTGGTTTTCTTAAGCTAGTTGTCATCACCTTATCTTTTCTTCTGCGTATCTAATCTATAATCTATAATCTAATCTAGCTAGCTATATATCTGTCTAATCATCTATATTTGTTATGGCTTGTATCTAGATGTCCCCTAGAGCCTCAAGTGGTCGCAGGTGGGGCTTTGTGGAGGTGGCTGGATCTAGGTGGGTGACACTAGGATCAAGGGTGCAGTGCTAGGGCTAAGGGTGTGAGTGCTACCCTGCCCCAAGGTGTAGGCCTGGATAAGAAACAAGGGACAGAAGCAGGGTCATCACTGGTTGCTTGTTGTGCAACAAAAAATGGTACCCCAGCCAGTAGACTTCAGTTTCTCAGTTGCCCAGGTAATAGCTCCTGTTCCAGATCCGGTTGCTCCTGTTTCTTAGAAATGGCTGATCACTACGATGCACATTGTAAGGAATAATCCCAAATCGACAAGCCATTCTGCCTCTGTATTTCCTGCTTGCTTATCCCAAGTAAGCCCCAGACCACCAGAGATCAGGGCTGATACTCTGGGAATGGTCCTGATCAGTGCCCATCAGTGTCAATAAATCTGCCTCCAAATCCTGGGTGTCTGTTGGTGCCCGCTGCTGCCATTGCTGCTCGGATGCTCTTGCTGCCTTCTGTATGCTATGAACTGATTCTCCCCTGCCGTGCCCCTCTGCCTTGGAGCCTGCTGATTATGGACTGAAACCTCCATAGACTGTGACCTAAAATAAGCCTTTCTTCCTTTAACTTTGGGTGTTGGACATTTTGTCTCAACAATGAGAAAAAGTCAGATGGTACTGGAGACTGAATCCAGAACTTTTGCAATGATCGACAGCCCCATCTCTTTTTTTCTTCTTTTTAAATTTTGAGACAGGGTCTCACCAAATCTCTTAAATTTCCCAGGCTGGGCTTCAATCTATGATCCTTCTGCTTCAGCCTCACAGAGTGCTAGAATTACAAGTGTTTGCCACCACACGCACCTCTGCTCTTGTCTCTTTATCCAGCTGCTCTTCTCGACTGCCTATCCTTTCTGTCCCCAGGTCATGCTGATTTCAGCCTTTGGGTAAATGTGGTTTTTTTCAAGCTTCAAGTTTATTACACTTTGCTGGATATTCCTGGAATATCATCTGTTACCCTGCCAGCTTCAGACCTGTGTGTGGAACGGGAAGCAGATGACAACAATATGCCCAGTTTGGGAAGGGTTCAGGAGGCCCATTTCAGCAGGAGAAAAGTGAGGGTAGCTACACGCAAGAGCTTCCATCTGCCCTCTTCGACCCTCTCAGCTCTTGCTCCCTGGGGGCAGCTTGGTCGGGGGCAGTGAGCAGGACCCTCTCAGGCCCTGCGTGCCCATGGAACCTCCACCGGCCCTCTGAGTAGACCTGACCACTCGCTCCTGGCTGGCTGCCTGCATGCCCAGATTTTCCCAGGTGCGTGGAGTTTTGACATGGGTTTCCCAGCTTGCCAGTGAATGTGTTGCAGGTAGCACTGGCAGTGGAGCTGCGTCCACTGCTCCGGAATGAGGAGGTCACACATCCTGAGTGCCTGGCTGGATGGAGGCCTTCTGAGCAGGCCCCTGACAAGTGACAAATCTGTGACTCGAGCTGAAGACTCAGGGTTATCATTTTCAGGTTCCAGCTTTAGTGCTCAGGCACGTGACCAGATCTTTCCACCAGTTCTATAAAGCAGTTGGTAGAGGACTGTAATTATTTTGATCTCATCTGTTTTTTAATACGTTGAGAATAATAATAATCTGTGTAGTTTATAGGAGGGAATCCAGCTACTTAAGGGTTGTGAACTGTTTTAACAGGCTATGCATGTGCAGGGCTCCTTGGAAACTGGGTAAAGATTTACTTCTTTTCTGTTTTGTGGGTGAAAGTGGACTGTTGTATTTTATACTTTTAAATTCATCTGAAAAAGCACATGTTCTCCATAAAAACACCCAGACCCACGGGTGTATAAAGTGCTTTGACAGGCTGGGTCAGAGAGCCTATGCCTTGTAGGGACCTGGCTCTGGTGACTGTCCCAGGGCATCTATGTGTGTCCATCCCCACACAGGGATGGGGACCCTGGCCGGCTGGTTTACTGTCCATGGAAATGGACACTGAGTGGGGACAGTGGTTTCAGAAAACCAGTTTTGATTACAGGATAATAGAAAATTCCACAGAAAGAACATCTTAAAGGATTTTTCTCAAGCTCTACCAGTATTCACCATGAGTGAGATTTTTCTTTTTATTTATTTTTGGTACCAGTGATTGAACTCATGACCTCACCTCACGCTTGCCAGGCAGGCACTTATGCTGCTGAGCTAAATCCCCGGCCCATGAAAAACATTTTAAAATGTCAGTTTCTGCTTTTCAGCAGGAGCCAAACTGATTATACAGTGACCTCCTCTTAGCGTTACCTAAGAGGTGCTCCAACTGCACAGCACGCGGTTTCTGGGAGTGGTGTCTGTCAGAACTTGCCAGTGACGGCACGGGCTGGGCATAAATAATCTTTTCCCCACCACTTTCTACCAGTTTTTCTAGTCACAGCAGCTTTTCTGTAATTGGGATAGAAGAATCCCAAAGTGGTGGGCAGTAACTTGCTAGCCTGCCTTAGGGTGATGAGGTATAAAATAAGAGCATATTTACAAATGCATTCACAGATGAAAGTAAAACATGATGTTCTCTTAAAAGCTATTAGATTTTAAAGAATTATATGAATTAATTATATTTTAATATGGTAAATGACACTTAAGACTTTGCAAAAATTATTTTAGTTGCAAGCATGTTATCAATGCTACATTTTTTGGTACCAGGAACTGAACTCAGAACCTTGTGCTTTCTAAGCAGGCACTTAAGCTGCTGAGCTAAATCCCTGGACCCAATGGTACCACTTTTTTTTTTTTTTGGTACCAGGGATAGAATTCATGGCCTCGCACTTGCCACGCAGGTGCTTTGTGCCACTGAGCTGTATACCCGGCCCAAAGCTACTATTTATGCAAAATAGTTTTATGATGCTACTGTTGCTAATAGAAAATGCTTCCCCTCAGTTAAGTATGTTGGGTACCATTTTTTGGAAAGTATGTCAAGCAGAATAGTAATATTAGAGCTTAAGTTGTCCTATAGAGCTGCTATATATTGACCTAAACCCTATTTATACTGTTTAAAGATGTCTACTAGTTATATTTTCATGTAAAAATTGGATGCTGAAGAGTGAAACAATCTTTCAAAGTAGAAAAAACTCATTTTTAATCAACAGAATTTAGAGTATGGTGAGCATGGTCTTTCCATCTTCTCTGAACACGGTAAGTCCTCCCGCCCCCCTCCATTTTGTTCTGTACATCTAACAACTGTGGCAGTAACACTCGCAAGCGGATGTTCCCTCTGACGCTGGGTACGTCTCAGCAATGGGAGGGAAAACTGGAAAGGAAGAGGGTGGCAGCAGGAGTTGCCTCACGGCAGGCTCCGGCTGATGTTGCTGATGTAAAGCTATCCATATAGTTTTGAAATGAGGGCATTTGCTCTCCTAAGCTGTCTGGAGGATTCTAATTGGCTCATTTGAGAGAAGCTTCACAGGTGGTGCAACATACCATGGTTATTAACACCGTCACTCTGCAAGTCACTCATCACCAAAAGGCCATCTTTAAATTAAATTAGAGGATCTAGCCACATACCCTTTATACATCATCATCTGAAACTGACATGGGAAGAGTGTAAAATGGTTTTCAGAACATCTTCGGATCAAAAGAAACCGTCTAATTTAAGTTTTCAGTGATTGAAGCATTAGGTAACTTTGTCCACTGTTACAGATTACGACTTCTAAAGCAAATAAAAGAGCCATGATTCTCCCTGTTTACCTTTAACTGGGGGAACCTGGCAGAGGGTGACTGAGCGAGGAACCCAAACTTTTCGACATCTTCTAGAGGACCTGGCCTTTAGGTCCTGTCCTCAGAGAAACAGAAACAAATGATGCTAGGCTTGGTCTTAAATATGAAAGTATCTTACGCCAATACCCCTACAGCTTGGGTTTCATTGGAGCTAACTTTAGTAAACATTAACACATAGACTTGTTTGGGGCTCTGGGAGCAAGGCGCCCCATGGCAGGCGCCTGAGTTTCATGGGAGGCCTAGGGGGTTCCAATGGTTGAATTTAAGATGGGAATCTTTGTCTTGGCAAATGCTGGTGACTGAGTTTTGACAGCTAAACACAGGTCACTTCATCTTTTATCTACAGCTGAGCAAGGCTAAACAGGTTTTTTGGACTTTCTGGAACAATATCTAATGAACAAATAACACAATTCTGTGATATTTAGCAAGATGCAAATGCCCGACACCACAATCATGAACACGGTAAAGACAGTCTTCTCTGTGGGCCTGGAGATAAAGCAGTCCACTGTGTTGGGACAAGGCCAAGCACTGCATTTCACCAGGCGCTGCATGAAGAAGCCGTTGTACATGATGTAAAAGACGTACATGAAGGCACCTTCGAAGATGACCCGGAAGAAGATACTGGTGGTGTAGGTCCACCACAGGGACCCTTCTATACGGACCTTCTCATTTTTGATCTCCTCGATGTCTTTGAATTCACTCTTCATCTCTCCCTTAATGAACATCCTTTTCTTCTCGTGTTTCCGGTAGGCTACGTGCATGGCCACCAGGAGCGCCGGTGTGGACACGAAGATCAGCTGCAGGGCCCACAGCCGGATGTGCGAGATGGGGAAGTAGTGGTCGTAGCACACATTTTTGCAGCCAGGCTGGAGGGTGTTGCAGGTAAAATCGGCCTGCTCGTCTCCCCACACCTCCTTAGTGGCCACCACAAGGATCATGACTCGAAAAATGAAAAGGACCGTGAGCCAGATCTTCCCGATACTGGTGGAGTATTTGTTGACACCTCCCAGGATAGCATGGAGTGCACCCCAATCCATCCTGGTCACTGAGCGGTCAGTACTGGAAAAGACAGAGGAACACAACACAGCAGTCATTGGTTTGGACAGAACCCAGGTGATTTCTCTGGGTAAGAAAGTACTTTTCAGTCTCTGCCTGACTCTTACATGGCCTCCCACAAAACTTGGAAATGGTAGTAATTGGATTTATTTACTTTGCTGAAATTTATGGAAAGTATCAGAAGATATTGACACCACTGCATTGAGCCAAAAATATTTGCAGTTTTTTCTTTTCATTCAGTGGTACTGAATGTCTCTTAAGGGAAATAACCAAATTAGGCTTTTCAGGTAGTTCATATTAGACATGGAAGTGTTTTAAAAGAAATGATTTGCTGAAAGTTATAGTAAAGATATTTAATATTGAGTATAGGGCTGGGGACTTAGCTCAGGGAACAGCACCTGCCTGGCAAGCACAAGGTCCGGAGTTTGATTTCTGGTACCAAATAAAATTTCTAGTATCATTAATAGTGAGTCTAAAATGTTCTTCCAACAAGTCAACTTTTAAAAGCAAAATTTGGAATTATTGGTAACCAAGATACTGTTTATGCTGTACATTCAGCTAATCAAATGCCTTAGTTTGTGCATTTAAAAAGCGATTAATTTTCCATGGGATTAAATGTGTAGTTCCCAAACCATCTGGAATAGGTTTCTGTGAATCTGTAATAAATAGTAGCTCGTTCAGCTGAGTAAACTTGAGGCCTGGGGCTCTACTGAAGCCAAGTACTTGTTAGTTTTAAAAGCACATCTGAGTTCTGACCCCCAAGTCCCACCCTCATCCCTGTGGGTCTTCCCAGCTCCCCAGTCCTTGGCCAGCCAAGCTCCACAGTGCGCAGCTCAGAGCCGAAGCCAGCTGGGTGACGCGCTGCTGGTGGAGAGGACACGTGAGGGGCCCTGGAAGAGCCTCCCCAGCCAGTAGCCCTGTGTTCATCCGGGACAGAAACTGTCCCCACTGATTCACAGCTACACCTCCTCACAATCAGCTCTTCTTCTAAACAGGACTCCACGCTCCCCACAGGCCGGATGAGTCACGTGTCACCCACTCCTTCCAAGGTGTAATGAATCCTCTGTCTCTTACTAAAGAGCATCCTGCTCGCCTCGTTGTAGGCAAGTTGCATCCTGCTTCCCACTGAGCCAGGGCAAGATCAGGATGAACGCTCTCATTACCACAGCTGCTGAAGCACCCAAGGGCGCCTTGAAGCATCCAAGGAAGCAGGGGAGTCACACATGCTAAAGACAGGTCAGACTGAAATGTCCTGGTGAAACATGTCACCCAATTCAAGCTCAAGAAATAGAAAACACTGGAAACCAGAGTGGGTCACCCAGGTTCAGCCCTGACCTGCCTGCCCCAGACTGCAGGAGGTCTAGGTGTCCGGAGAGAAGTCCCTCCCTTCAGTCCGGTGCCACCCCGAGCAGCAAACCCACCTAGAAGAGCAAGCGTTCAGGTTTCAACAAAACCATCTCCCAGAACTAGACCTTCAGCTCCTCACAGGCACTTGTGAAGTGAGAAAGTACATGCACAGGAATAAACAGCCGTGTGCCACCAGGGTGTGGAGTGGGGTGCACCTGGTGCCCTGGCGCCTCACAGCCTCCAGCGCCTCCTTGGGCCAGTGACCACCAACTGTGTGAACAACACAGTTCCAGAAACCTTCTGTTGCTGTTTTCTAAAGCCTGACTTCAGGGTCTCACTATAGGCTGGCCTTGGACTCCTGCTTAAATAATCCAGTTGCCTTCAACTCCGCAGCTAGTGGGGCCCCATCACACCCCACCTGCAACTGCGGCAGGTCCTGCAGGCAAGAGGAGTAAATTAAAACTTTTGACGCGCAGCGCATGGAAGTAAGAGGCTCAGGGGGGCTACGCTCGCCGCAGGCCGCAACTGTTCTCAATGTCTAGACCAGCGAACAGCCGGTCTCCTGGCCTCCTGACCCTGGGCTCACAGGCAGGTTCTCACCTGGCCCAGGTCACTCTGCAAGCCTTGGCGCTCCGCCAGGGTGAGTGCAGGAGCTGCTTAATTCTTTTGGGTGAGTCACTGGGACTAGGAAAGGAAAAGAAGATCTTTACCCAGTACCTCCACACCCTTTCCTTACGGGGTCCCCACGCTGCTGCCCACCCTTCTCTATGCCCCCCCCGGGGGGCTGCCAGTCACAGGCACCAGAGTTTTAAAGTGGATTCAAAGGGCAAATGAGGCCGTGCTTCTCAGGCAGTCCCGGGGAGGGTCCCGGAGCCCAGCTCTCAGAAGCTGGACAATGCAGTGCTCCAGCGTGGCCCTTCAGGAGCGGGCACGGGGCCAGCCGCGGTCCTGCGGGGCTTGTCCCTGCACCGGCCCCGCCAGCTCTCCCTCCTCAGGGCGTGGGGCCTGGAGGCCGCTGGGCGCTGCAGACGCGAAGTGCCCAGACCGTGGCCCACGCGGGGTCAGCGCTCCCCGCGCCCAGAGCGGCGCCGCCGACTTTACCCCAGCGCCTTTCCTGGTGGACGGGCGGCGGCGGTAAAGGTCAGACTCCTCCCGGGAGGCTTCCTGCTGAACTTTAGGTTAATTTAAAACTTTTGGTGGCGGCACCGAAGCCTCCAGGCCGCTGGGGAAATGCCCGGAGGACCCGAGGAAGCCGGGAAACCGCGGCCCCAGGTCCGGCCCGGGGCGCCGCCGTCCGCGCCCAGCGCGCCACCCTCGAACTCCGGAGCTCGCCGGACCCGGAGCCCGCCGGGCGGTGGTCAGCGGTCAGCGGTCAGCGCGGCTGCGGCCTCACCTGCACGCGTGGTCTCGGGCTGCGCCGGGCGCTGCGCAGCGACACCTGTCCCCGGTGTCCCTGGTGTCCCTGCCCCGGGCCGGCGCCTTTTAAGCGCAGCCGGCGCCGCCTCCAGCGCGGACCGAGCGGGCGGCTCCCGGCTCGCCCCGCCCCGCCCGGGGTCCGGCGCCCCGCCCGGCCCGGCCCGCTGCCCCCCGGTCTGTGGCTCCGCGCCCCAGGACCTTTGCTACCTGCCGTCAGGAAAGCCGCGCCCGACGGCCGCGGACACCCGTGGGGCCCGAGGCTCGGACGGCGCCGCCGGTGCTGGCCACGTCCCCACCGCACCGTGCCGGGGGCGGACTGGCCCGGGCCGGCCGCGGCGGCCGCGAGGGTTGTGCAGCCTGGCTGGACCCCAGGTCAGCACTGGGGCCAGAGGCCTGGCGGGCGTCGGGGTAGCCCCGCGCTGGGCGCCGCGCCCTGTCTCCCTCCCCAGGGACCAGTGGGCCCAGGGTTCGCACTGGGGTGTATTGTGGTGCCTTGAATTGCGAGTGGCAGGAAGTGGACATTCACGGAGCAATCGGACTCGAAATGAGAATGAGGGGCAGGCCGCGCTTGCGGACAGCGTGTCCAGCCAGGAGCCACTGCAGAGGGGCTGCGCGCCCACTCGCGTCCTGGCCAGCTGGGTTTTAGGAGAGGGTGGTGACGCACCTGGAGATGGCAGGCCCGGCCTCAGAAATGCGTTTCCCATTATTTACCGTCATTAGCGTGAGGACAGGGCTTTTTCCTGCCATGGACACCGCTGTGCTGGGTTACTGCCCTCCTGAGGGGACCGTCTGCCGGGGAGAGTGGAGCCAGGCCTGGGCCCGGGAAGCCGTGAGCGGCCCTCCTGTGACTTGGGGCCTCCCGCCGTGTCCGTGTCCCGCTGGGTTAGAACGCGAAGGCTCTAGAGCCCGGCAGGAAGCTGGCCGGTGGAGAGGGCTTGGAACTGAATACTGACTCTGGTTCCCCCCGACACTTCGCCTAGGGTGTAGTGCCCATGTTAAGGACCCAGCCTAAGTTCAGCTGTCTTTTTCTTGTGTTCCCTATGTGGTTCTTGGGGGATCTGTGTAATGACCGCAAGTCATTGGCTGATTGTCACAGCCACTTGCTGATTTTAGGATTTATAGTTAGAACTACAGCTCGGAAGGCTTAAGTTCGGCATTTGATTTTATTCTGTTCTGTGTGGCTTCTGTTGTCTTTCTCTGTGTTGCTGCATTTCTTCCAATTAGACTAGGGCAGGAAGATACATATAGATAGGCTATAGGTAAAGGCAGACGTGGATACGGGTGTGGATACAGATGATATATGGATATTCCAGGAAAAGGAAGAGAGCTGAGGCAAGATAAGATTTGCATATTTGAAATTTTCTCCAAATGAGGGGATCCCTGTACCCGATTAGCAGATCACACCACAAGTTAATGTTTTATTTGAAACAAAGCTCATAATAATTTTGTAAATAGTGAGTTCATACTGCTGCATTTTTTCTGTGAAAAGCATTTCATTGGTAAATGTAACCATTAGAAATAAACCGTATTTTCTTGTCCTGTTTTCACATTTTAGTCTTTTAATACCCTGGCCGTAGAGAAGCACAGAAGATCTGTCTTCCCCACATGCTAGTGGAAGGCTGCAGCAGCTATAGGCTTCTCCCAGGTTAATGATGAATGAAACTAATAGAATAAGTAATGGCCAAGAAAGAGCAGGGACTTAAGGAGTAACTGTAAGGAAGACATGGTGTGTCTCTGTGTTGGCCAAGTGTCAGAGACGTGTGTGAGTGCGGCTTTTATGTATGTTTAATATCACAGATGATTGTAACTGAGCTGGACTTTTATGCAAATATTCCAGATGATGCACTTATGAGATTATAACGTGAAAATGCTAATATTTAAAACTATTGATATTTTAATTTAATGTTTATTTTATAAATAAACCAAAAAAGAAAGAACCAGGCTATTGCGCAAGATACCAGGGTAAGATAAATTATAGTTCTTGACATTTTGATGGGTGAATGCTTCTCAGTTGCTGTGGGGACAGCCTCTTGAATTCCCCTTGGGAGGGATGCTCTGACTTCACATTAAAAATGTCTTAGTTACATTTGTGACTCACATATCATACAGATGTGATGGCAGAAAATGTTGCAAGATGACATGTGATATGGAGCCCCTGTCCTACCCCTCCCAGTGTTAGCGAAGTTGGAACCATAGACTGGGCTCCTGAGGAGCCACTGGGGACTGGGCCACACCCCTTTTTTTTTTTTATTCTGCTGTTGAAATGGTAGTCTTATTAATTAATAAATAGCAAAAAAATTAGACCCTCCCAAAATAGTAGTTGGAAACTGAAAAGTCTCTGGCAACCATAGATAATAAGAACTTGCATGTGACCCTGTAACTTCAATGCAGGGCGGCTGTGGTGATCCTTTTTAATTTTTGTGAGTGATTATTAAAGGAAACAATTTCTCTCTGCATCACTAAATCACACTCGCACTATATTTTTGAAAGTTGTTTATGTCAAATCATTTAGGGGAAAATCACTTTGAAAATTGTTTTATTCAAAGGGAAAAATATTTCAGAATTCAGAAATTTGATTGTTCTTCATTTTCAAATTAAAGACACTGCATATAAAATTCCAGCTTTTAAGTAAGGACAAGCAGCTATACCTTCGTGTTTTTCTTCCTGTTCTTATTTCCACACATAAAATATTACAGGGAAATTAAAATTGCTGTATGTGTCTCAGTTTTAAAGCAGTGATAAATGATGTCATTCTTGAGTTTGTTGGATGAGTGCAGGTTCTTACTTGCAAATATATGTGTAGTTCCTTTATAATTTTTAAGCAGACTGTGGAGAAATTACAAAGATACTTCTAAATATATTTGCCTCAAAAGTACAAATCAAATGAATTCAGGTTGGCTTGTAGGAAAAGTTTATTTATACTGAACTTAAAAACTGAATTCTAAAAGCAAGGTTATTTCTAACATTGAAATCCTGCATCATTCACAAAGAAGCGAAAGAGATTTCTACACTTTAATCTGTGTCAAGACGGCATTCTATATTATCTTAAGTTTTGGAACAAATTGGAAAGAATGAAAGGTTGCTATGGAAAAAATACCGTCATTCCGCCTGACAAAGGACTGTTGAGTCTTTTGTTACATCTGATGGGCTACAGCAGCTCTGCGTGAAAGGCTAGTGTAGAATGCCCAAATTTAAAATTTTTGTTTCCGGGAGACCAGCGATTAGAGTTTTGCTCCTGAGGTCTCAGTGGTGGCGTTCTGAGTAGAGTTCGTTAACTTGCAAAAGCCCTTTGGGAGGACAGGATAGGAAATGTGTAGGTTTTCTATGTTGGTTTTTCGTGGAATCTTGTCCTTGAACCGCTTAAGGGACGTTTCCAGTTGGATGAAGAGTTCTCTGATTTAATCTCAGAAAATAAAACCCAAAATGTCTGGGGGAGGGGCCCACGGGGAAGCAGCGCGCGTAATACCCAGCGCGCACAGTAGGTGGCGCTGGGGAGACTTGCGGGGAAGCTCGGGCCTGTGCCCAAATCTTCTGTCAGCCTCGTCTTTGGGCTGGGAAGCTTTCTTTTCTTTTCTTTCTGAAATGAAACAGAGTAGAAAATACTGCCACAGTGAATTTCTCCCAGCAAGAGTAAATAATGCTTTGTGAAGCATCACTACCTCTGTCCGGGGCCTAGTGTGGGTGCTTGTCAGGAAACCCTCGGAAAGCCGGGGTGCTCTTCCATCTCCAGCGCGAGCCCCGCGGGCACAGGCGAGCCGCTGTTGTTACAAAGGGGAGAGACCGTGGCTCCCAGAGCAGCCTCCGGGCTCCGTGTCCCCTCCAGGCTCCTTCCGGGCTGTCCCGGCCAGCCCCCACCAGGTGAAGCGTTCCTGTGGGCAGGCGGTCAGGTACCTTATTTCAGGTGGAAAACGGCATTTTACCATAGAACCCTTTCCCTAGCAGCTCCTCTTTCTGATCTGAGGAGTAGTACCAGCTTATAGTTAGGTTTATTTATTTATTTATTTATTTATTTGGTCTTTGTGAGACAGGGTCTCTCTATGCAGTTCTGGCTGGCCTTGAGCTCATTTTGTAGCCCAGGCTGGTCTCAAACTCACAATGACACAAAGTAAGTGAAAGTATTCCAAGTGGGATTCATGGTAATGTGACTTGCACTGTAATAATTTTTAAAAATTTAAACATTCAACATATTTTTCAATCATCCTTTGTATAGACCTTTTTAGACAAATAAATTATTTAATTAATATGAGCTCTAACTAGATTCCTGTAGCCTAGCACTTGGGAGGCTGAGGCAGGAGGACTGCCATGAATTCAGGCCAGCCTGGGCTACATAGTAAGACTTTGTCTCAAAGATAGAGGGGCAGGGGGAGAGAGCTGGTGAGAGGGAGAGAGAGAGCGCGCGTACTCGTATAATTGTGCTTTGGAAAAAAAGAAAAAGTAGTACACATAATACCTTATATTGAAATGAATCTGTCATGGTGAGGAATGTGGAGTGTTGGACTATTGCTGTTGGTAAGGGGCTCCTGTGAATCTGGCGTACATAGGTGGAAATGGTATTGGGCAATCGGCAAGATCTGGTACCCATCCTGAGCACCTCTGCATGGGAAACATTTGCTTTTTTGTAGGCCATCCAACATTGCATGTAGGATACTAGGTTGATAGGCTTTGGAAAGACACACTTGCTACTTACAGTTTATCAAAACAAAACAAAATAATTGCTAGAGATGTAGTATAGTGGAAAGACTAAATTTGTATTGTGTAACTAACACACAAAGGCTTATACACATAATGAAGGGGTCTCTAGATGTAACAAAAGTGTCTTTAACCATCATTCTCAATCTGTGTGCTAGATGCCCTGTTTATTTTATTGGCAAACTTCATGAAGGAAGTATTTTAAATCTGACTTGCCAGAAGTGGAAACTGAATCTTAAGAACCCAGAAATCATCAATACAAAGTCTGCCAAAAAAGTATATACATACTGCAGGAAAAGAAAAATAGTATGATATTTTTTCAACAAATGTTCTTACTTTTGTATGGGGGAACCCTAGAGGGTGCCTTATATCACAGAAAACCCACTACACCGTGCCCCTTAAAGAAGAAACTGAAGACTCATGTGCAGCAATCTCAGTGGCCAAGGTTACGGAGGAGCAGTTCACCTACTGATAAACCTTGAAGCTGAGGCCTCTGCTTTGACCTCCTCTTGTAATTTTAGTGGCCAAAGGTAACTTGTATTAATCTCATGATGTTCCAATAAACTTAGTATTAAAATATATATACAAGTTTTTCTTTTCCTGAAGTGTTTATGCATTTTTTGGTGGACCCTGTAAGGTTACATATAAATATAAATACACACATATGGCTGGGGCTGTAGTTCTGTGGTTTAACACTTGGTTTTATTTACATATAAAATGAAGTAATGCCTTTTACTAATTTTTATTTGTACTTTCAGAATTCCTATAAACAGATGGTGCTTGACTTGTGATAGCTTCATTTAGATTTTTGGCTTTATGATAATAAGAAAGCAGTCATACAAAACATAGTTCAGAATAAGATTACCGGAATTAAAGAGACATTTTGAATGGTTGAAGGTCATTACATCAAGAAGACATGTGTACTTACTAAATAAAAAGCTTAAAAAAAAAAAGAAGAGGAAAAATAGAAAGCACCAAGGTGGAAAATGAGAAATTCGTATTCACAGTTATAATAACCGAGTAACTGATAGAAAACCTCTGCGAAAACCCAGGGAATATGGAAGTTCTGAACAGCGCTGTCAACTGGTCTGATCCCACATTTGTGGAAGACTGTGGTCAGCAGTTGCATAATACATGGGCTCTTCAGGTAGCTGTCAGAGGTTTGCAAGATCATGAGCAAGTGTTGGTGAACTCCAAAGAGGAGCGACTCACACAGCATTTCTATTAACAGAATTAAGTTTTAATTTACAGAATTAAATCAGGTATATATATATATACACACACACACACACCTAGAAATTGCCAAATATTTGGAAATCAAATAAACAAACCATGAGTAAAAGAAGGGGTCACAAGAGAAAATTAAAATATTTAAGTGAATGAAAATAAAAACACAAATATCAAAAATTTGAGGTTGCATTTGAAGCAATGCTAAGAGAATATTTTGCTTAAAATACATATATTTACAAAGAAGAAAGATTTAAAATAGGCTATTTACATTTTCTCCTTAAGAAGTTTGAAATAAAGAACCAATGAAACTCCATCTAAGACTAGACATAATAACAAAGGGAAGGAAATAACACAGGAGTCATAAGCTAGGAAAGAAAAAACAGAAAATCAAACAAAGAGAAAGTTTAGCTTTGACTATGTGAATGAGATAAAATCAATTAACTCCTTGTCTTAGCTTGGGCTGCCATAACAAAACGGATGGATTAAACACACTGGAAATTTTTTTTCTTGCTATTCTGGAGAACAGGAATCCAAGATGAGGAGGGCGCTGGTGGTGTGGTCAGGTTCTCAGGACTCTGCATGCAGGTGTGAACCTCCTTGCTAGGTCCTCACATGGCAAGAAAGAGCAGAGAACAGACTCTTCTTACAAGGCACTAATCTTTCCCTGAGCGCCCCACCCTCACAACAGCATTTGTGATTGGAGCCATGGTGCTGTATTCAGAGGGAGCCTCTGTGTCTTCACACCCATCTATCTGTATCATTCCTTGCCAGACCAGTCAAGAAAAGAAAAAAAGCAACAGACACCATTGTCTAGAATAAAAGAGGGGAAATCACTGTAAATACAACAGATATTTAAAAAGTTAATAATGAAATGTTAGGGACAACATTGAATAAATAGGTTTAATAACTTGATTGAAATGGACAGATTCAAATTTCTTAAAAAACATAAATTATCAAGATGGACACAGAAGGAAATAGAAAATACATCATTAAAGTAACTGCATTTGTAATTAAAAATCTCTTGTACAACAAACGAACAAACAAACAAACAACAAACTCCAGATCGCACATGGCTTTGCTGGTGAACTTTATAGACATTACTAATAAGTAATACCAAGAAGACTGTGGTCGTTAGCTTTATAATTTGTGATTTTATACACATGCAGGTCCTTCTGTATCAATAATGGCCCCAAGCTGGATTTGCTGTGTCAAAAGGAAGCACATTTGTAATTTTAATAGATATTGCCAAATCGATTTTCTTAGAGTTTGAACTGATTTACATTTCTGTCAGCCACAAGGATACCTGTTTCTCTGTAACTTTGCCAACAGGTTTATAGCAGGGTTTTTTTCCCCCAGGTTTATAGTTTTAAAAATTCATAAAAGTTTTCACTGGTAGTTATGAAACATGTCAGTGTGAAATGAGTGGTAGAGGATTTTTCTCACTAGGGCTTTTACTTTCAGAAAATACATGTAGCTCTTTTACTTTGCTGTGGCCTTCACCTCTTCCTTGTTAACTGTGGGCCCGGCATTAAAGTGAAGGTGACGTGGTGAGATGGGGGGATTTTCTCCACACCTGTATTGGGGTTGTGTATTGATCGCTCTCCCAGAAGATGTTTCATGGAACATCTTTTAATAAGCAGAAAAGTAGGTAGCATTGAAGTTTGTTTCCTTGTGGAAATATGAAGTAAAAGTCATGTAAAAGGGAGACAAGGACATACAGTTGGTATGTCCTTGGTGTCCTTGTATGTCCCTGTGGTGTTCACAGGTGTTAGGTTCCAGGACCCCCTGCCAGGGCCAGAGTCCAAGAATATGAATGTTTTCACAGGCCCTGCACACGTCCTCCTGTAAGTGACCGATGATACCTAACTTGATGTAAGTGCTATGTAAGTGGTTATCATACCGTGCTGCTTAGCAAATCATGACAAGAAAAATGCCCGCACAGACACATCCATCATGGACGTAATGACGCAGTACACGCCACCAGGCAAACAGTGTGCAGCTATTGTGCTGAGGAGAGATTGACGGGTAGCCCGGGCCACAGGGGTCCCCACAATGTCACCTCGTTCATGTGGTTTCAACATAGTGGTTGGCAGGTGGCAAATTCAAATTTTGCTTTTTGGAACTTTCTGGACTGTTTTTCCAAATTGAAAAAAATTAAAGCAGAATTAATTTGCCCTTAAGAAAAAATTTTCTTTGTGCTATAGCTCTAAATACTATATCACTTAGTCATCTTTTTAAAACTGCAGAAATAGCCATGTCCTGGCACCAAAGGAGAGAAAAAAATCAGAAAAAAAAAAATCCTGTGACGTGGATTGAATCCCTGAGCTACACTCTCAGCCATATTTTTGAGTATCTTTAATCTGCAGAAGCAGAAATCGAATCTCATGTGGAGAACGATCCGCACTCGCTAATCATCTCATTTTAAAAATAGTGACTAGGTGATCAACACAGAAACTCAGACCACAGAGTCATGTAGAATAAGAAGTAAAAGTCGCCCTTCTTCCCTTCCCTGAGCAGTTTGGTGTGTGGTCAGCTGGGTGCGCCGAGGGGTGTGTGTGTGCGCGCGTGTGTTCGTGTGTAACGACCCTCTTTGCCTTGTTCTGTTTGGCTCTGCCTCTGCTCCACAGCAGAGTTCAGCTACCTGGGTTGGACTATTTCCCTCTGAATGGGGATGGTTCTGATGGGAGGTGTGGCGAATGGAACCATCAGAAGGTCACTAGCAGAAGCTGCATGAGACAGTCACTTGTGGGGCTCTCAAGGGTTCCTATGATTATTACTGATTAATTAAGTTTGTTGGTACAGTGTAGATATATGTATTGATCTTACTCACCAAGGGATTTGTACCTGTACATGACACTGGATTCTCTCATCTCCCATTTCCCGCTCTCTCCAACCCCTTTCCCCCCTGTTTACTAAAGCTTTCTTTCCATCTTTCCCCCTTTCTCATTGCTTTTCTTTTCCCCTCCTTCCTTCCCCCACCTCCCTGGTTCCTCTTCCCATTTTAACATTTTCCTCCTATTTCACAATACCTGTTATACATTTTGGTCCTTGTTTACCCTTTTGGTTTCTCACACCAGAGAAACTGCAGGGTTTCATAATTTGAAATCTAACCGGGTGAGATGGTATGCACATGTAATCCCAGCATTCAGGAAGCTGAAGCAGGAGGCTTGTGAGGACCACAGAATGAGACCTGTCTCCAAAACACAGCACAACAAAACAAATCCTGGGGCTGGGGATTTAGCTCAGTGGCTTAAGTGCCTGCCTAGCAAGCACCAGGTCATGAGTACAATCCCTGGTACCAAAACAAAACAAAACAAAACAAACAAATCCTAACCCTCCCAAAGAGGTGGTGTTAGGAAGAGTGGTGGAATGGAATTCTCAGGAAGTGGTTACACAATGGAACACAATTAGTACTCTTATCAGAGAGATTCCAGCCAGCTCCCCTCCCTGCTTCCAGGTAGAGACACAGCACAAAGTCCTGCAGAAGCAGCTCCTCACAGATATCTGATCTGCTGATGTCTTATCTTGGATCTTCAGCTCCAGAACGGTAAGAAGTAAATTTCTATCCTCTGCACCACCACCAGAACGGTAAGAAGTAAATTTCTATCCTCTGCACCACCCAGTCTGTGCTGTGCTGTTATAGAAGCCCAAGCAAAGACAAATTTTTGACAGAGGTACTGGAGATGGGGGCATTAGTGTAAGCTCCAGCTGCGGGGGGCCTGTTTCCTGTTTGTGCTGGAATTGGGGAGCACAACCAGGAGGCACAATATGATAAAGGTTCAGATCCCAAACATCTGGCAAGAAGGTAGGAGTGGCACATTTTCAGTTGATAGCACCTTTGGTATTTGGGCTGAACACAGATAGTATTTTTGACAAGTATTGAATAGCCTTCCGTTATGAGCAGCCTGGGAGACTGTTCGTGGGTCTCCCTTAGGGCTGAAGTTAAGCCAGAAGCAATCAATTCCCCTCTGGAATTATGCTTCTGCTTTCCTGCACCTGAAAAGTTGAGTATCCACTGACGATCACCTAGAAGAGATGGTCTCTGGCTGGATGAGTACGTATTGAGCAGGAAACTAACCTCATAGTGAGAAAGGAATGAAGATAACATAATATGCAAAGAAATAATTTCTTATAACTTAATGCGAACTCTAACTTAAAATATTACATCCACCCTGGAGCCATAAACTTAAAAAGGTTAGGAAATACAGAAATATCTCATTTTTATGCCTGTCTAATAAATCACACCTAGAAATAATTTAGGCTGACAAATGCCTTCAGGATTCTGAGGCTGAGGAATGATGGAATCTCTGCTATCTGTGCTTTATCTTTAAAGAGATTCTTGGCTGTTGTTTCCCAGTTAATTTATTTTCTCATCTTGGTGAGGTTTTCCCACTGCACTCTGCCATCTGAATGGACTCAAGGCAATATGTGACTCTGCCAATTTCCCACTAAAATGACCTGAAAAATCTTGGTCAGCGTAGCTCTGCTCCTCCGTTGGCATTTTTCTGCTGCTCCTGCTTCTGGGAAGCCATGGCAACCACAGGGCTGACCTCAGGGAAGCTGCTCACTGGGCTTCAGATCCCCACAACGGGAAGGAGGAAAATGGAACTGCTTCCCTTCCCAGTGCCCAGGCCACAGAAGCAGGGGAGAAGGTGCTGGTGTTCCAGGCCCACATCAGCGAGAAATGGGAAATTTGTGATGAGGGCCAGAGTTTGGGAAGCCAGTGACACCAGATGCCCATGATTGTAGACTAAAGACCAAAAACAACCCAGGCAAGCCTTCTCTCTTGAGTTAAAGGACCAATAGAGAGGATCCTAGCCAGACAAGAACATTTTGGACAATAACCAATCTATACCCCCAAACAAAACAAAATAAAACAAAACAAAACAAAACACCAGCCATGCCAGCAAAGGCCAAATAGGGATCTGAGACTTAACCTCCCTCCCAGGAAGGGCAGCTGCCCGGAGCTTGGCCTCTTATCCCGGCTGTAAACCTGGCCTGCCTCTGCTATCAGTGGAGACCTTGTGGGCCATCTGGACGAGCCCAGTGGCAATGAGGAAACTGTCTCTAGGGTTGTTCCAAGAGGAGTCAAGACTTTTGCAACTGCCCACAGGAAAGCAGCTACAGCACGACCACAGCAGTGGGAGCAGGCTCCCTCACCTCAGGTGCCAGTGGAGGCCAAGTGTCAAGTCTCGGTCTCCAACTGACAGCTGCAGGGCGCTCACCCCTGCCCCTCTGCTGTGGTGGCAGAGAAAGCCAGCTAGGGCAGAAAGCTCAAATGAGACCTAGGTTTTCATGGCATAATGCCCAAATGTCCAGGTTTCTATTGGAAATCTTCCATCATTCCAAATACCAAGGCTGCAACCGAAAAGATTAAAAAAAAAATAAAGATGCTAATGCAGAGATGAGAAGAATCTGAAGATTTTAAAGCAGTCATAATAAAAAGTGCTTCAGTGAGCATTTACAAACATGTGTGAGGCAAAATGAAATAGAAACCCTTGGCAAAGATAGAGGTATTATCAGGCTTGGGGTGTAGCTCAGCTGTGACTTCTTTCTCAGCACACACGAGGCTCTAGGTTTCATCTCTAGCACTGAAAAAAATTGATACAAAGAGAATCAAGTGGATGTTTAATTAATTATTTATTCTGAGATAGGGTCTCATTCTGAGATAGGTTGGCCTTGAACTCACGATGTAGCCCCAGCTGGCCTCGAACTCTCTGTGCTCAGAAGCTAATTGGATCTTGGGACCCAGGCAAAGGCCTATAGTTAGCCATGGCCATGGAACATCATTGAAAAGCAGATTTTCATACTAACTAAAGAGGTCTCCATACTAACCACAAAATATTCCACTGTAGTCAACTTGCAAACTTCCACAAAAAAACAAAACAAGACAAAACAAACAGAGTAGAAACATGAGAAGACAACAAAGTTCTAATTACTCCCAACCTGAGGTGGAGGAAATCAAAAGCCATACAACTGAATTATAGCAGTGAATATTGGAGGAGATAAAAAACAGATTAATACATTCAAAGAAAATAAAACAGATAATGGACATAAGCTAAGTGATAAGCAAGTTTACTGACGACACTTACAAAAAAGCTAGCTGAGCTAATCAAAATGATATAAAACATGAAAGATCACTTTAATAAAGAATTAAAAATCAAAAAAAAAAAAAAAAGCTGGGGATTTAGTTCAGTGGCATAAGTGCCTGCCTGGCAAGCACAAGGTCGTGAGTTCAATCCCTGGTACCGCAAAAGAAAAAAAAAAAAGAGTCCATGAAAAAGTTCCCAACAGAAATTCAGGACCTTAAAAATTATATTAAAAGTATGGTAGCAGAACTGACCAATATGAGGACAGAATTCTAGAACTAGAAAATGGGACTAATACTAGTGACCAACTAAGGAGAGATAACTTAAAAATAAGAGAATGGATCCAATAGCTGCTAGATTATGCAAAGAAGACTAACCTAAGATTAATTAGAATTAGCAAAATATTAGAAGACAGAACAAATGGCATAAAAACCCTATGTACAGAAATAATTGCAGAAAACTTTCTGAATATGGGGAATTCAACATACGGGTAAGTAAGGCATACAGAACTCCAAATATCCTGATCAGAAAAGAACCTCTCCATGACAACTAGGAAAAAACCAAGAAGTTTAATACAATGACCAAGTCTTAAAAACTGTCAGAGAAAAGTAATGAATCACTTATAAAGGTCAACCCATTAGAATTACAGCAGACTTCTCAACAGTGGTGTGGTGGATTAAAAAACTGGTGGTCAGTTTAAACACCAGCTGAACTGAATCAGTGTGGTGCTGAGTGTAGACCTAGAGAGGAAGAGTAGTGTTGTGGGTTCTCCTAAGTGCTGTTGTTTGGAGCTGTTGGTTCTCCTGGAGAAGGTTGTCATGCTGGCTTCTCTAATATGAGCTTAGTTGTTATCATCAGAGGAGCTTGGGACATTGTCACTGAGAATGACTGTGGTTCACTTTGGAGGAGCTCTGGTCCTTACTTTGAGTATTGCTTCCTGGCTCTGGAGGAGAAGACGTGTGCCATTCAATCTCCAGGAGAAGCTTGTCATGCTGGCTTCTGGTTATGAACTTGGCTGTTCCCATTGTCAGAGGAGCTCAGGACCTCATTGTCACTAAGGATGGCTATGGTACTTTTCAGAGGAGCCCTGGTCCTTATTTTGAGCATTGCTTCTTGGCTCCAGTGTAGAACCTTCAACCTACTGGCACAGCTCCTTCACCTCACTGATGCAGACTTCTTAGCTTCCACCACTGACCTTTGGGCCTTCCCAGTGCAGATCCATGAAACAGACTTTCAAGAGGCATTACTGTGGGCTCTAGGCCTCCAGTTGGACTTGTGGGAGGCATCGTTATGGGCTCTGGGTCTTCAGCTGAACTCATTGAGGATATTGCCATGGGATCCAGGCCCTCACTTGGATTCTCTAGGTCTTTAGTGTTTGCACGGATTTCCTGTACTTCTTGTGTTTGACTCGGGGTGACCATTATAAATAATACTATAAATTATGTGTCCTGCATGTAATTATTTTCCTTGTAACCCCTGACTACAAGCAGTCTTCTCAAGTCCTAAAAGAAAACAACTTCACACCCAGAATTATATATCCCATAAAACTATCTTACAAAATTGATGGAGAAGTAAGATATGCCAAAGAAAACCTGAAGAAACTCATGATTGCCAAACCAGCACTTCAAAAAATTCTCAGAAATATCCTAGAAAGAAACAATGAAACTAACAATTCCAAATGTCTAACAGAATGGAAACCTCAGGCAGGGTGAGCAGTTAAATAGAAGGGAAAGATAGGGAAAAACAATAGGAAAATAATGTAATGATAAGAATAAGTTAATAACTTTCAGTAATAACTCTAAATGTGAATGGTCTCAGTTCCCCAATCAAAAGACATAGACTGGCAGAATGGATCAAGAAACAAAATCCAATAGTATGCTGTACCAGAAACACACTTCACCCAAAAAGAAACTCACAGACTAAAAAGCAAATGATGGAAAACAATATTTCATGCAATAAACCTGGAAACAACCAGGAATAGCTATCCTATTTTCACACAAAGTGAACTTCAAGCTAAAAGTCATTAGAATAAGCAAAGAAGGTCATTACATACTGGTTGAGGGAACAATTCAACAGGTAGAGTGTTATGACTTTTGTCTAGATGTCCCCTCAAAGCCTCATGTGGTCATAGGTGGGATTTTTCAGAGGTGGCTGGATCTAGAGTGTGTGATGTTGGAATTAAGTGTATGGTGCTGAGATCAAAAGTGTGTGATTACTAAATTAGTCCTCTGATTGGTTTGCTATAATTCTGAGTGTGGGTAATGGGAAGACCCATCCTGGGTATGAGAGTTACCTGCTTTAAGAATGTTTAGCCAAGGCCAGCAGTTTTCTGAAGTTGTTGGTTTCAAGCAGGAGCCTAAAGTGGTATCTTTCTAAGGTCTGGTGGCCATTTTATAACTTTAGAAATGTAATGGTCAATTTGTGAGACAGAAACAACCTGACCCCCCCCCCCATATGCCCACTGCTGTGGGCCCAGAGGAGAGGTGGCCACACCCACTGGTGAGCCAGTTGCAGCGGGCCTAGAGGAAAGCCACACCCCTCATGAGCCCACTGTTGTGGACCCAGAGAAAAGAGGCTGTGCGCCCAGTGGGCCAGCCACCTTGGGCCCAGAGGAGAGGAAGACATGCCCCTGGATTCAGCAGCCTTAGGGGAGCATCCATGAGCAGCTGCCCTGCACCTGTCCATCACCCCAGTATCTTCAGATTAGAGGAGCCCAGGTGCCCAGCTCAATCCCCTGAACTGTAGGACAGGCAGCCAGTGTAGGAAGCACCGAGACTCAGCAACTGGCTGATTTGGAGGAACACAGGAAGATGTTGAGACAAAGGAGCAAGGTGCAATCTCAGACCACCAGCCCAAGCAGAGCAAGTCCAGGAGACACAGACACAAAAGAAATTAGAAGTCACATGCCTTAAATTTCTGAAATGATAGCAACTGAAGTAGAGACAACTTAATGTTTCTATTGTTTTATTAATTCTGCATGCCTATAGTTCACCCAGAACGAGTCCAAGAGATATAGACATAAAGGAAATTAGAGGCCATACAACTGGAATTTCTGAGATGATGGCAACAGAAGTAAAGAAACATCTTAGTGCTGGAGCTGTTTGATTGACTTTGCCTGCCCATGCCTGGTGGTCTGAGCATTTACTTAGAGGGTAAAGTGTGCATTATGCTAACTATGGTTGATTTCCTACTGTCTTGTTTTTGAAATTCAATATTGTCCCCATTGTTTTGCTTTGCTTCATTTTATTGTCTTGTTTTATTCTCTTTAAAATCAAAAAGTAATGTTATGTGCATTCCCATGAGGAATGTAATCATTATGTACCACAAACATTCACTAATAAAAATTGAGAAAACAACAAAACAAAATGAAAACTCTTAGTAGGTGAGAATAGTAAAGTTCTTCAAGTTGATAATAATCATGCACAAAAAATCTACAGTAAGATTATACTTCATGGTGGAAACCTATATGCTTAGTGTATAAACACTGCTCCTCACAATGAGGAATAGGATAAAGACCATTGCTTTTGCCGTTGCTATTCTGCAGGGTGTCAGAAGTTCTAAGTAATGCTATATGACCAGAAAAGGACATAAAAGACATATAGATCACAAAGGAATAAATAAAATTGTAACCATTTGCCATTGATGTGATTGTCAATGTAGAGAGTCTCTAGAAAGCTACCACAATCTCCTAGCACTAATAAGCAAGTTCATCAAAGTTATAGAATACAAATAAACACATAAAAATATGTTCTAATAAGGAACATGTGGACATTAAAATATAATAATACTATTACTGGGTGAGGTGGCACAAGCCTGGAATCTCAACTACTTAAGGCAGGAGCTTCACAAATTTGAGGACTATCTGGCCAATTTAGCAATATCCCTTCTCAAAACCAAAAATGAAGTTTAGTGGTGGACCACTTCCTTAACATGAGGCCCTGGCTTCAACTCCCAGTATCATAAAACCAACAAACCATCCCCCAGTACTACTTATAATCAGCCAGAAAAGATGAAAAAACTTAAATGTAATTCTATTTACATGGCTTGCATGTTGAAAACTATATAATGCTGGTAAAATTGAAGAAAATATGAATAAATAGAGACAAATTGTGTTTTGGATAGAAAAACAGAGTAAAGATGACAATTCCTTCCAAACTGATGCACAGGCTTTATGCCATTCCTATCAAAATCTCAGCAAAATTTTTTATGTATATAGCTAAAATTGTCTATAATTATTTATATAATGGATCCAATCACATATTGGAAAGGTAAAGGAATTAGAACAGCTGAAACAATTTGAAAAAGAAGACTAAAAATAGGGGTCAGTTTGATATTGGTGGATGGACAGACCTAAAGGTCAATGGATCAGAACAGAAAACTCAGAAGTAAATATGTTTAACTGGTTTCTAAACCAACATACAAGCAGTTCCATTGAGGAAAGAGAGCCTCACCAGTTAGGGCTACCAGGGCAATAGATTTTAGGTAGACACAAGGCAGGCGCACAGCGGGGCCCGAAGAGTGGGGGCAGAAGAGTGCACCAGGGCTGGCTGGGGGGTCACTCTGGCTGGAGGCCTGAGCTCCCCACGGAGCCCACGAGAGGCCCTCTCAGGAAGCTGGAGGGTGCGTGCTCAGAGCCGGAGAATGGTGTCCAAAGCAGGGGTGAAGACTGGGGCTCCTCAGCAAAAGGGAAGCCAGACTCCCCTGGTTCCCTTTTTATTCCGTTAGGCTACAGGCCTATTGGTTAGTGCTACCCACATCCAGGGCCGGTCTTCCCTGTTCAGTAAGTCCACTGTCCACACCTATCCAGAGCCTGCTACGCTCGACGTTTCTTGTTCAAACTGACCCCACAGTTTACTGTCATAACAGCCTGTTACAGAATGATGCTGGGGCAATTGTCTTAGACAAAAAGTTAACCCTAATTTAACTTAACCCAAAACTGACCATACTTGAAGGTGAAGTGTGTGTTTTTATTTTTATTTACTTATTTATTTTTGTGCTGGGGATTGAACTCATGACCTTGTGCTTGCCAGGTAGGTGCTTTAAACTGCTGAGCTAAATCCCTGGCCTTTAAAGGCGAAGTGTAAAACTATTACATTTTTAGAAAAAAAATAGGAGAAAATCTCTAGGCGAAGAACTTTTAGACTTGAGAGCAAAAACACAATCCATAAAGTAAAAAGTGATGAACTGTACTTCATTAAGGTGAAAATAGGGTCTGCTAAGACCCTGTTAAGATGATTAAAATTCTGGGCGTGGTGGTCCATGCCTGTAATCCCAGCACTCTAAGAGACTGAGGCAGGAGAATCAAGTTTAAGACTATCCTGGGCAACTCTGTGATTTAGTGAAACTATGTATCAAAATAAAAAGAAAAAAGAAATAAGGCTGGGGATTTAGCTCATGGCAAAAGCCCTAGCTTTCATGTCTACTACAAATCAAAAACAAAAACAAGTAAGATTAAAAAGCCTCAGATGTGTGTTCAATTTGTACTAAAGCTACAGACTGGGAAAAAAAAGTGCTTGGGAACCACACATCTATCCCAATAGCACCTGGAACAGACAAGACCTCTCAAAATGCAACAGTAAAAAGACAGCAAGTCTGATTAGAAATAGGTATAAAGTTAAGCAGAGAAATAGAGAGATGGCACATAAGCATCCAAAAAGATGATCGATCACCTTTGGCTAAAGCAATCACAGGAGTGCAAATGAGACACATCTATGAGAACGGCTGAAACAGAAGACAGTGACCCTGCCACAAGCTGGTGATGATGAGGAAAAGCTGGACATCTCACACATCACTAGTTGGAACGTAAAATGGTAGGGCCACTTGTGGATGTGCAGAATGGACGGCCCAGCTGTCATGTGGCTCGGCTGCTGGACTCTTGGAAATCTGTCACAGAGAAATGAGACACTGTTCACTGAAAAACCTGTACATGAATGTTCATGTTATTTGTATCAGTAAAAAGCCAGAAAAAGCCCACATATCCATCAATTGGTGAAAATTAAACAAACATGTAACACAGAATACTATTCAGCAATAAAAACAAAACCACTGATAGACACAGTAGCCGGATGGATCTTCAGAGAATTACTCCGAGAGAAAAATCCAGTGTAGAAGGCTGCGTCCTGTGGGATTCCTTTGATACAACATTCTCCTCATGACAACATACCAAGCGTCGGGCATGTTCCTGGATGCCAGCGCTCAGGAGGAACGTGTGTGGGATGTGAGGAGGAGGTAACCGGGTACACTGAAAATACTACATGGGGCCCTTACGGGGATAGAGATGTTTGCATTTCCCGACTGAGATTCTATATAGAAGGTCCCCAATTTTCATGGTTTCACTGTCAATTTTTCAATTTAAAAATGGTGCTAAAGTGATACATATTCAGGAAAAACCCTATTTTGAGCTTAGACCTTAGATCTTTCTGTGGGCTACCAGTTATGTGGTCCAGTACTCTCTGAATGCTGGGCAGTGGCAGCGACCACAGCTACCAGTCTGCCCTGTGACCATGAGGGGAAGCTGCTGACACTCCTCAGTGGCTGTGCCGTGGGGCTGTGAGCTTCAGTGTGGGGTGGGCGAAATGCACTTTTAATTTACTGTATATTCAGCTTGCAAAGGTTCAGCAGAACACAACTCCATGGCAGGTAGGGGGACATCTGGACTGTAGTTTTATAAGATGTTACCAGAAAACACATAGAATCTCTGCATTATTCCTTTTACCTGAATGTGAGTCTATAATTATCCCCAAATAACAGGTCCAATTTTAAAAACAAGATACAAATATTTATAGAAAAATTGGGAAATTATAAGCACTGACTAATTGTCATAGTGTGATGGTGGCATTACGTTTTTGTTTCAGAAGATATTTAGTACCAAGTAAGGATTTACTGCCCAACACAGTAAGAGCCAATACTATGACACTGGGGTTTGCAAAAAGAAAGTTTTATTGTTGCTGAGCAGCCAAGAGGACAGGAGGCTTGCTCAGGTCTGTGTTTCCTATTGGTCAGTACCAAGGAACTGGCCCAGGGGAACTGGAGGGCTGGCTGGCTGCACGGGAGTCTTGGCGGAAGAGTCTCCCCAGTGCACCCAAAGCTCTGGGTGTGTGTGTGTGTGTGTGTGTGTGTGTGTGTGTGTGTATAATTGCAGTCGTCCCTGTGGCTGCAGGGGTACCCTGCCTTCTCACCTGTTTCTCCTCAGCTTCTGCTCAGCCTCAGGGACGTTTGGTTCAGGCAGACTCTCCAGGTGTTTTAGGTGAGGTCCTCAGGCTCAGCACCTGCATTCTTAAAACAACTTAAACAGATTTTGGGAGCAGAGGACTTGCCATTTCATGCCTTGGTTTGACATTCTTAAAAGATCCAAACAAAAATATTTCAGATGAAATGATACATTTGGAATTTGCTTCAGCAGAACCCAGAGTGAGCGAGAAGCAGGTAGGGTTGGCTGCCTATGATCAGATAACTGTCAAAGGTGGGAGACAGACGTGAAGGTTTGGAACACTGTACTCTACAAGAGCTCACCCCGCAAGGAGTTGGGGGAGGCAGGGTGGGGAAGTTGGTAAAGTCCTGGACTGGCAGATGGACCCTAAGGGAGTCGCCACCCTGTTACTTATTAGTTATGTGACCTTTGGTAAGTTATCGAACCCTTTCCCGAGGGGCTAACACCTCACAGGACAACTGTGTGAGCAAAGGAGGTTACTGAGGAAGAGTGCAGGTGAGGACAGGGAGGTTCTTGGGTAATTTTGCCCGTGAAAGTGGGGAGAAAGTGAGCCAGCAGGAGCTGAGGCACAGTTGGAGGTGGGTTAGGAGCCCTAGATTCCATCGGACAAACAGCATCATAGAATCCAGAAGAAGAGCTTAGAGACAAGGCAGATGATACCTGAGGAGAAACCATTAGATTTGGTTTGCAGGAAGTCACTGGTGCTGACAGTGGAGAGGATGGGCCCAGATTTAGTGCTGAGAAGTGTCAGGAGACAGGAGAATGGAGATCCTTGACTGGAGATCCACAGCCCCAGGGAAGGGCTATCCAGTGAGGCCACAGAGAAGGGAATGAAAGAAGTGTTTGGAGACTGGAGGCTGCTGACCGCATTGGCCACGGTGAAGGATGTTACATTGAACACAGATGTGCAAATGTCTCTTTGAGATGCTGCTTACAACTCACTTGGGCGTATACTCACAAGCATCAGATTATATGGCAGATCTGCTTTAATGTTTGGAGGAACCTACTTTGTGTCTTTTTTTTTTTATGGTGGTGGTGGGGATCAAACTCAGGGCCTTGTGCGTGCAAGGTAAGAGCTCTACCACTGAGCCACATCATCAGCCCATATTTTGTGCCTTTTTTATTGAGCTATTTTATTTTATATTCCAACCACAATGTTTCAATTTCTTCACATTCTTGCCAGTGCTTGTAATTGTTAGGAACAAAGAAAAGGAAACCAAACTCTGCAGAAGAGAACAAGCCTATGTAGAACAAACCCGAGAGAGAGCCAGTGTGAGGGCCAGTGCTATGTTCCTCTTCTGGGCTGAGGGGCTTCTGCGGGTTTGCAGGAGGGAACTGCTGCTATCTTGGAAGAGGGCTGTGCTTTGCTCTGCGGTCCGTGATCACTGGGCCATGGCGTCTATGTGTGTTTTCACCCCAACTGATCCACTCCCTCTTCAATTCACTCAAAATCTTGGGGCTTGGCCTAGTTGACCTCTGATCAAGATAGCAGTTTTCTAACTCCATCAGTTACTGATTGATTGGTTGACATTTATTTTAATGCAGTGCTGATCAAACTCTGAGTCTTTGGTGTGCTAGGGCAAAGATCCACCACTGAGCTATGACCCTGGCTCTGTTTATTGTAATTTTGACATAAGTGAGTAAAAAAAAAACAAAAAAACAAAAAAACAAAAAAGGCAATATATATGTACACATGATGGGCTATTATTCAACCCTAAAAAGGAAGGAAATTCTGTCTTATGCTATGACACAGATAAATGGGGAGGGCACCATTCTCAGTGAAGTAAATCAGACACAGAATGACAAGTAGTGCATTGTTCCTCTCACACATGGTGTCCAAAGTAGCCGAATTCACAGGGCAAAGAATACAGCAGTGGCATCCAGCGCTAGGGAGAGCGTTGGGGAAGGGAGGAGGGGTGAGCGTGAAGTGCGGCAATGCTGGAGACCACGTGCAGGCCACGCCTGTAGCTAGGAACACAGCACTGTATGCTCCACGCTGGGTTAAGAGGGTGGACCTCACACCGACTGTTATCACACACCTGAAAACAAAACCCAAGGGACACAAAGAAGCTTTTGGAAGTGACAGAGACATTTACTACCTTGGGTGGGTGATGGGATGCCAAGTATTTTTCTGAGCCAAATTTCATCCAATTAGAAACCTTGACTATGTGAGGATGTATATATCAACTACATCTCAGTACAGCTGAGAGGGGGGAAGAGGGAGAGGGAGAAGAGAGAGAGAGGAGAGATAAGAGACAAGAGAGGAGAGGAGAGGAGAGGAGGGGGGAGGGAGAGGCAGCCCACAGTGCTGAGAGTCGTGAGTGGAGGTGGGAAGAATCCTCTGTCCACAGACTGGGGGACCACCAAGGCCCTGTCACCTACCGGTACTCCCCATGACAGGCTTTGCTCAATGTCCCTCCACAAGCAATTGCAAAAAGCAAGGAATGTGACTGGAGAATCAGGAATTGTGAATTCTGACAAGTGATGATGAAATAGTTTTTGGTTAGTTTTTGATCTGTATAGACTAGCACTGAAATATTCATAGATGAAATGACAGTCTGGCATTTACTTTAGAGTGTGAAGAAAATGATGCTTTTTTCTGGAGAGAAATTCTGAAACAGGTCCCTTAGAAACCAGTCCACTACTACATCAAGCCCTCATGTGCCCCCCTTTCCCACCCTCATTAGGCACCTTGATGTGCAGGGGCTGTGCTCAGGCACATCACTCCTGAGTGAACAGCTGCCCTGACTCAGCCATGCCCACGCTGAGGGGTCTGCGTGCCACCTAGAAGTCCCTGGGGGAAGGATTCCCATCTGGAGTGCAGAGCTGTGTGTGTGGCTCTTCACTGTGGGCCCTTGAGGCCTCTGTGCCTTGCTTTGCTATGGCTACTGCTCTGGTCAGTACATGTTACCTGTGTCCTCCAAGTCTCCTGCCCCTGCAGCCTGGCTGGTGTGGTGATGCCCCGGTGTGGATGCTTGAAGAGGCAGAGCCTAGGGAGGTACCCAGGTCAGAGATGCACTGCCCTCACCCTCCTCTGCCAGCCTTTCAGGAAGAGTGGTGGTGATAAGCCAGCCTGGCATGGCCCCAGCTGCTGGCCAGCTTCCTTCCTGCTCATGCCATGTCTGCCCTTGTCATGTGCTTTTTCCGTGACACCATTCACAGTGCTCACCAGAGCTGAGCAGACCCCAGTGCCACACTCAGAACCTCTAGGACCGTGAGACAAATAAACCTTTGTGTCGCTCAGCCTCAGGTGTTTGCTTACAGTAACATAGTGGACTAAAACAGCCAGGTAAGACTCCCCTCCCGCCTCTTTACCAAAGCTGAACGGACGCCTAGCCCTTCCCTTGCTCACTTGATGTAGGATGTGAGAATCCCTGCTGCGGCCCAGGCACCTCCGCAGCAGCCACCCAGCCCAGAAGGAACAGAAACCCACAGCACACAAGAAGGGTTAAGCAAGGGCCCAGCTTTATTGGGGTGGCCACACCCACACCTCTGTTGTTCACAATGACTGACAAATAGGCTCGTTTATAAATGTGTCCCACTTCTGCACAGCACTATCTCCCTCCAGAAGACGTAAAAATATATTGCATAATGAACACTTTCCACTGTAACAGTATCGTGATCATTCATCGGTTTGTCAACATACAATGCAAAACAGTATTTACAAGACAGACCCTTTGAAAGTTTGAAATTTAGATGCTTGTGGTATACTTCTAAAACTAACATCCAGTATTTTTCCAAGTAAGGAAGGCAGGTCATTACAAAAATACATAAATTCAAAGTCACAACTAAAATAGTCAATCCTATAAAAAATATATTTTACTGATAAAAGTGTCAATTTTTAGGTAAGTGCTCTTTATCAACAACATAAAATTTGGTTACATAAAATTTGAGGACATACCCACTAGGTCAGACAGGCCATGGAGAATGAACTTGCTAAGTGACTTCAGGTTTAGTCATCAACAAATGTTTCGTCTTCAGAGATGAACCATGTGTTTGACTATGCTGCATGGGAATGGCAAGCGTATGCTACAGAGTGAGCTCAGCTATCTATCTATTGTGAAAGTCATTTATAAAGACAAACTGTTCAGACCACAAAAGGAATTTTCAGGTTATCATTGCCCCCAGGGAACACAAATGCTTTCTCAGGAGTCACCCTGAAATGCCTATCTTGGAAAACCTGTGATTGCATTTTGACCACTATCTGAAATCAACTCATTCATTTCATTTTGTTTACTCTCTTTTAGGGCATGGTTGGGGTGATTTCTTTGAGGCTGGGCTCTTCGAGACCTCCTGAAACACACTTTCAGCAGCAAGTAACACAACTCGGCCACATTGAGCAGCATGCAAATCACAGACGCAGAAATCATAAAAATGGTAAACACGGTTTTCTCGGTCGGCCTGGAAATGAAGCAGTCGACAAGATTGGGGCAGGGCTCAATGCCACACTTCAGCACCCAGGGCAGGTGGTACCCATTGTAGAGGAAGTAAAACACATACATGAAGGCAGCCTCGAAGACGACCCGGAAGAAGATGCTGCTGGTGTACGTCCACCACAGCGCCCCCTGGATGTGCACCTTCTGCCTTTTAATGTCCTCCAAGTCTCTGAATTCCTTCTTCGTCTCTCCGTGCTGGAACTTGCGTGTGGCTTCGTGTCTGTAGTAGGCCACGTGCATGGCCACCAGCAGCGCGGGGGTGGACACGAAGATGAGCTGCAGGGCCCACAGCCGGATGTGGGACACCGGGAAAAAGTGGTCGTAGCACACGTTCCTGCAGCCGGGTTGCAGCGTGTTGCAGATGAAGTCCTCTTGCTCGTCACCCCACACTTCGTGGGCGGCCACCACGAGGATCATGACCCGGAAGATGAAGATGACGGTGATCCACACCTTCCCGATGCTGGTGGAGTGTTTGTTCACACCCCCGATGACAGTGTGCAGTGCCCCCCAATCCATGGTGCCAGCTTACTCCTACACGCACAGAAAGGGGCGAGGTTAGGCCGTGGAAGTGCCTTTGACTGATAACCGTGTCAGAGGACGCTGCAGATGCAGGCGCCTCTGTTTTAAATTATTTGACAGCGTTAACCTCCCAGTCTACCAGTAGGAGGTTTTCTACTAAGGAAGCCTCATTCTGAATGTTATGCTGCTTTTGACTAGAAATAACTGTTTTGGGAGGAAGATTTAAGATCATCTTGATCGAACTGACTTCAGATTACAGGTTAGGTAGCTGCATTCCATTAACTGAGGCCCACATGTAAACAAATTTGTGTCTACGCTGTTTTTTAATCGCTACGTGAATGTATTATGTACGTATGTCAGGCTGGCCCTACCCAAGGGCGCACGGAACTTCCACGGTAGCGTGCACTGACTCGATGGTTTATTAGGCCAATGCATCACCCCTTAGAACCACATACTAAAAATATTTTAAAGCCACTGGACAGCTGAGCGACAGAGGACAAAGCTCCTGCCCTGAGCAGAGCGGCCCAAACCCAGAGCAACGACTTCAGGAAGCACAAGTGCCCCGCACACCCCCAAAACAAAACAAACCCCAAAGCTACACACACAAAAAAGTAAGGACCCTAACAACAACATAGCTGAGACGAAGGTGAAAAGGCAGTGGCTCACCCTTGAGTCACACGGTGTAACTTTAACTGAGAACCAAAAAACTTTCTTTTTGGGGTGTGGGGACTCATACATGCTAGGCAAGGCTCCACCACTAGACTATACCTCCAGCCCTTGTATTATCCAAAATAAACTTCTAAAGAAGCTACTTCTCCAAATACAGGAGAGGTGTTGAGCTACAGCCTACACTGTGACACAAACTCCAGTCTTCGTTCTCCAAAGAACTACATTTTAGAGCACAGAAAAGTATGCAGATGGGCCCAGCATCCCCACCCCCATATTCTAGAAGCTTCACTGATTTTCTGTCGTTACTACAGTATTTTTTTAAAGGTAAATTGTGGGTAAAATAGACATAAAATTTACCATCTTAACTAGTTTAAACATCCAGTTAGTGGTGTAAACTACAATCACCTTGCTGTGAAACACATCTGCAGAGCCTTTTCGTCTTCCCAATGAAAATTCTGCACCTATTGGACAATAATTCTTCAATTTGTCCTCTAATCATCAGCAATCATCTGGCTATTTTCTGTGCCTGTGATTTTGACCACTCTAGGTCTATCACGTGTAAGTAGAAGCATATGTCATCTTTTTGTGGTTAGCTTTTGTCATTCATCAAAGTCCTCAAGGTTCATTCAGAACTAACTTCCTCTTTAAGGCTATGTAATATTCCACCAAGTGGATTTACTGAATTTTGTTCAACCTGCCAGTAGACCCCTTGCTTGGGTCACTTCCACCTTCTGGCTATTGTGAATAATGCTGCTGTGAACAGAGTTTATAAATATCTATTTGAGATCCCACATTCATTTTTGAGGGTTATATATTGAGAAATGGAATTTCTGAAACCTATGAGAATTCTACTTTCAATTTTTGGAAGATTTGCATAGGCAGAGCACTGCTATTCAGAATCACAGGGTGCTCAATGTCTAGAGAAAGACAAATACCCTGATCTCCAAGAGAAAGTCCATGTGTGTGAACCGGAGAACTTTCTGTTCACTCCCTAGCAAAGTTCTAAAACCATCCCATTGTGTCTCTCTGGAAGAGCTGGGTGACAGTAACCATGACCTGGCACAGGCGGTCATCTGGGGGACCTGCAGTGGTGTGAACAAGTGGGGAGTCTGGGATGAGAGCCTCGTGTTTCACTAGAGGAGCAGCGGAGGGAAGAGGAGCACCCTGGCAAAGGAAGACTGCGCTGTGGGCTCCGGTTTTTATTTAAAGCTGAGAAAGACGGCAGAGGCTCTCTAGAGCCGCGGCTTCTCAGTCCTCTAAGCATCTCATCCAGGCTGGTGAGTTCCCTCAGGCTGCACAGAGGGGACTCGCTGGGCAGTGGCCTCTGGAGGCTCTGGGATTCAGATCTATTTATTAAACCCTTCCATGACCCAAAGAGACTTTCAACGCCCACAGCAAATGCACTGTTGACTTTAAAAACTCATTTTAAATAATAATTATAAAATTAATTCTAAGTCCCTGGTGAAAGGCATGACAATATATTGCCCTAATGGTTGCCATTCTATCCTGGAGGCATTTGGACCTGTGGTTAGCCAGGATACAAAACTCTGCGTCTTGACCTTTCTCATGTGTGACCTCAGTGGTTCCCGGAGGGGCCAGTTCTGTTTAAGAGATTTTCGCTCAGCCAATCAACATCTCCCATCACAGTCTACCCAAACATGCTTATTCTGCAGGTTTTTGATCTATCAAATAAAAACTCTGCATACTCCCAAATTCTTCAAAGCCTATAGAATTTAAACTCTCAGGCAGGTAAAAGGGCTGTTTCCTGTGTTTTCTGTCATTTCCCTGCCTGAACAAGCACAGCTGTCATCACCAGTCACCTGCCCTTCCAGAAAGTTAAGCAAATGGGTCAAGGTGTCAAAGGCAACAGGACCTGAAAGAATTCTGAAGTCACAGAAGAGGTCAAGGCGTCACAATTTCCTCACAAGAATGTTGGTCCAAGCTTCCCAAGCTACCAGAAAATAATCTATCTCACCATACTCACTGACTTTGACACTAGAAATCAGTAATTTTACTCATACCTTTAAAGGAAGAAAAATAAGATGAAAAATGAGGTTAAACCCAGTACCTGGTTAAACCTGGAACAAGTGTGTAGCCTAGACTCCCTCAAGGCGACAAATCCACGCAGATCCAAGGAATCTTCCTGCAAGATCCACCAAAGCCTTGCTACTTACAACAGCAGAAATGACCCAGGAGGACCGCCTATTTCTGCTCTCCCCATCCCTGACCTGGGCCCTAAGTTCATCAATACTTTGCTTAACAAAGATTAGAAGGCCCAAGGCTGGCAGTGAAACTGTCTCGTTTCAAATTACTTTCCAAAACCACCCATTTGCACCCATTTGTGCACCCATTTGCACCCTTTGAACATCCAAAAACAATCTCTTGTTGCTTTCAGGCTTCAACAGGCTGGGGCCAATTGAAGGAGATTTTTTTTGTTTTGTTTTTCTTTTTTTGTTTCTTTAATAAAAAGGAAACAACTTCTTCTCTGTAAACCAGAAAGGTTTTCACTGGTACCTTCCTAGCTCCCTTGTTGGGAGCAAATACCTCACCCTACAAGAAAGTGTTTACATTTAAGCTTAAGAAAGTAAATTATATCTAGTTTCATGGCACATCTAATTACTGTAAGTAACTCCATGCCAGATTCTTAATTCTGTATTAAAGCCGGGTCCTAAATATAAGTAACACAGTGATCTTATCTTACTTTAGAGGACTTTTTGTTTGTTTTTTTGTAGTACTGTGGATTGAACCCAGGTTCTTTGAGCTGGGCTACATTCCTTTATTTTATTGATTTTGAGACAAGGTCTTGGCCAGGCTGGGTTCAAACTTTGGATCTTCCTTCTGGGCCTCCCAGGTTGCTGGTAATACAGGGTGATGCACCCCATCTGGACCAGCCTGACTGACTTCTTGCAGCATTATGAAGATTCATTGTTCTTTCCTTCAAATCACTTAAGCCCACTGGCATTCTAACAACAGTGTAATTTCTTGACTGGTTAAAATCTTTTTATTTAAGAATCTAATCACAACTGGTTTAACAACGCCATTTCAATTACACTGGAGACAGAATCAAACTAAAGGCCTCAAGATTACAGCATGTGCTGAGTGGAAAGGGTTGTGCTCCCCTTTCAATGACCTTTTCAGTGTCATTCAGCAAGAAGAGGACCCACTCCCCACAGTGTCACCTGGGGACTATGCAGATGAAGGGAGGCGTGACACAAGCCACCCCACTGGAGCCCGTGTCCCAGGATGCCCAGCGTGGCAGGCCTGGACTGGGACAGCAGGTTCCCCTGGGGGCTCTGGAGCGTCTCCCCCTGCCCTGCGTCCTGCCCGGAGTCAGCAGCGCACAATGCCAACTCAGCTGTCAACCTCGGCTCTACCTCCAGAAGCCAGAGGGACGCCATCTGTGGAGCAAAAAACATTGTCACCTCCTTTTAACGTCTCCATGCACGTTCATTAAGTGAACCTTGTGGGTAGTTTCTCATCATCCCCGGTCATTATGGGGTACTGTTGTCTCTTAATGTTTCATTCTTCAAACACATGCAAAAAATCAAAGGTGATCTTTAGATCTTTTCCCATTCTCCTCCTCTAGTCAGCATCTGAATACCCTTCCTAAACCTCAGGCTCACTTGAGCATTACAAAAGAAACACAGCAAAGTTTGAAAAAGTGGATGAAGAAGAAGAAGAAAGAAGAAAAAGAAAAAGAAGAGGAAGAGGAAGAGGAAGAAGAAGAAGAAGAAGAAGAAGAAGAAGAAGAAGAAGAAGAAGAAGAAGAAGAAGAAGAAACTCAACAAACTCTAAACCCCTTTCACCTAGGAGAATCAATAACTTTTGTCTCCAGAAATCTGAGGTCACCCAAGGAGGGCTGACAGTTGATTTTCAAATGCAATGATGCAAAACTTCAGCAGCACCTTTCAAAACAGTGATAAAGGAAGATGATGGATATGGAATTCAAGTCCTCAGAATGAATTCAATGAAAATGAGGCTCGTTTTTCTGCATGAGTTTAAATATACAAGCAGACAATTCATAGTCTTGCATGCTTCTGACTCCATTTTAGAATTCAAAGAGCTACAAAAACAATTTTTGTTAAGTTCAACTTCTTGCACCTGGGTAATCTCTTAGCCCTGTCTGCTGATCCAGGCACCCTTCTGTGCTTTCGGAACATTTAAACTCCACTACACTTCAATAACCCGGGGAAGAAAGAAAAAAACAGCTCCTGAGGCCGGGTCCTGCTCTCAGACACCAAGCAGGACAGGACTCTGGCCAGGCCCCTCAGGAGCCCTCACCTATGACAACGTGGCCTCCCCGACCAGAAAACTGAGTCAAAACGCTCTCCGAGTTTGTTCAACATCTAACCTAACAGGCACAGACTGCTCGTGGCTGCGGGAATACTCTGCTGGATTCAAGATGTGTGAGGAGAAGCAGACTAGAACCTTCTTTTCAGTCTGCTGAACCCTCATCTGGGCCTTTTCCTTCTTACCTCTCAGAAGAAAAAAGGTAAGAAAAAGAGAATAAAGGCACCATTACCTGTATCAGATTATTTTTTGTCTTAGAAAAACAAAACCGCACTAGCAGAACAACGGAGCTGGCCCGGTCTGCCGGGTTCCAGGGCTCTTCGCGAGCCGGGCTTCGGGTCCTCACTACCTCTCCTCGCCCGGGCAGGGTCCCAACAACACCCCCAAAGGCTCTGCCTGATCCAGCGAGCCACAAAGCTCCCCACAGGCGATGTTCCGAGCGGCGTCCTGCAATTCTAAGGAGACTGCGTGGGGCAGGACATTTTCTTCCAGAACACTGTTAGATTCTGCCAAAACTGGGGCGCGGAAAGCGTCGGGCCGGCCGAGGCAATGCAGAGGGAGGGCGCGTCCGAGCCCCGGGCCCGGCTCGGGCTGCCAGCTCGCTCCCCTCTGGGGACCCCGAGCCCCAGCCCTGCGCGGGTCCCAGCCGGGCGCTGGCCGCACTCACCCGAGCGGCTCCGCGGCCCCGGCGACTCCTCGGCCCGCAGTTGGGGCCCGCAGGTCTGCGCCCCGACTGGGGCGGCCCCAGGTCTGCGCCCCCGGCTGGGGCGGCCCCAGGTCTGCGCCCCGGCTGGGGCGGCCCCAGGTCTGCGCCCCGGCTGGGGCGGCCCCAGGTCTGCGCCCGGGGGTTTGGCTGCGCACAGCTCCCGGCTCCGAGCGCAGAGCCCGGCGGCGCCCAGGCCGCGGGACAGGCCGGGCCGCGCCCCCTCCCACGGGCCCGCCCAGAACCTGCCGCGCGGGTCCGGCCGGGGCGCCGGGTACCGGGGAGACCGCGCTGCCTCGGCGTCCGCTCACCTGCGCGCGGCGGCGCCCTGGGCTCCGGAGCTCCCGCGCGGCGCCTTTTAACCGCGCTCCCGCCTCTGCTGACGCGCGGGCCAGGGGCTGGGGCGGGGCCCGCGGGCTGGGCGCGGGCCGGCGCCCCCGGGGGCGCAGCGCGGGGAGGCCGGGTTCGCGCCCCAGGCCCGGAGCTGCCTCCTCCAGCGCACCCCGGGGCGCTGGGGACCCTAGCAGCCTCCCTCGGGATCCCGTGGGTCCTTCTGGTCCCGACGAGGCGTGGGGAGCTGTGACGTCGGGTTCCCTAAAGCAGGATGAATGGGGCCCCCGAAACGCGTCCTCCGGGCCACGAGCCTTGAGCTAGAGGCTGTTAAATCCCACCTTCGAAATCCTCAGGGCGCGAGGTTCTCAGGGAGCCAAGCAAAGTCAGCGCTGCTCGGCGGGGTGGGGGGTGGGGGGTCCCCGGAACGACCTTGAACCCAGAGGCGGGAAAGCACGAATTATAGGAGCCCCGTCCCTCAGTCCCCTCCTCTGCCTTACACAGTCGGATCTCTGGCGTCTCCTGGTTTCCTCTGCAGCGTGCCCGGCTCACTCCCTCATCTGTTTTCCTAGGAAGACGGTTTTTTCTAAGCAGATTGTGAGCTTTTCCGGGAATGATGACCAGCGCAGGCTTTTCCTCCTTGCGTTCCTGCAGTAAGAAAGGTGCACGTGGTAGGTGCTGTTTGTTCTATCACGATCAGTGCATTGTTTAACAGAGCTCAACTAGCACAGCAAATCTTGGAAGTGGCTTTTGGTTTTCTACAGCGTGCTGTGATGTCACTGGGGCAGCTGGTTCCTTGCAAAAATAGCAAACTCGTTTGTGAGGCTTTGCATTTTGGAGCGGTGGAAGCTGTCCTAGGGCCCAGTCAGGATAGGAATGTCAGCCCGAGGCGGCGTCGGGAGGCCCGCCTCAACAGGGCAGGGTATCTCTTCTCTTGTTCAGATTATCTGCAGAAGCCAAGGTGTCGGCTTTTTATCTTCTCATTTGTTTCTTGACATTTAGTATCTTGTTCAGTCTTCACTGCTCATCAAGCATCTCGTTAGCAGAAATTAAATTTGAACTTCATGAAATTGCAGATTGATGAATTGTTCACTGCAAAACTGAAAAATGGATTAAACATGTTATTCTTATGATCCAAAGGCATCTGAAGTGGTGAGTGGATTGTTCTGAGTTCATGTGCCAGAAAGGGGCAGCATTCAGTAGCAGTTACTGCCCTGCTGTACACTGAGTAGTGTCACATTATTCTGAAATCAAGAAGTGTACCGTCCTGGTTGTAAGTGGTGACAAGAAATTTGCAGGAGTAAACCCTTCTGTCTGCATCCTAGCGGTGAAACCGCACGTTTAACAGGCCCAGGATGCGTGAAGTGTGGGTCTGCGGGAAGGTCTGCGGGAAGGGCAAACGTGGTCTTTTGAAAATCTCTGTCTTAAGGGGCTGGGATTTAGCTCAGCTGCATAAGCGCCTGCCTTGCAAGCGCGCAGTCCTGAGTTGGATCCGCAGTACCTAAAAAAAAGAAAAAAAGAAAATCTCTGCCTTCTCTAAGTGGCCTCTCGAGCCTTTGCACGGAGGACACTCCCCCTGCCGCCCAGCCTGTGCCGCACTCTCAAGAGGGACCTGCAGCCGGTCACCCAGGCCTTCAGCTCCAGCTCGACTCTTAGAGGCCATGAGGAGAGTGTGCACCTTTGACATGAAAGTCCATTCAGTAAGAAGCCCGTGTGGGTATGGCACGCAGTAGGGTGTCTCTCAGCAGGGTTTGTCCCATGGCTCCCTTGGGATGGGACTACATGTCTGGAGAGGGAGGCCACCGAAGAGCCCCTTTCTCACGCCCTGTCAGAGGCACGCACCGGAACCAACACACCTGCTCCGGATGTTCACGGCTGGGACGGGGCCTGTCAGGTCTCCCCCTTCTCACATCGCGAGCCCCTTTCTCCCCGACACTTCAGGGCGAGGGCTGCGGCTCCTGAGGCTGGACTGTCTACGTCATCACCAGCTGGTTTTCTAACACGGGAGTGACCTTTCACCCACTTAGAGTTTTTATACCAGCAAGGACTTATAAATGTTTATTTTATGCTTCAGATGCAA
>PVLA01004485.1:51155-174963 GCA_004027455.1 Hydrochoerus hydrochaeris
GAAGCAGCTGCCTGATGCAGATGAGAAGAGCTGTTCCACCACGTTTTATAGTCAGTCAGATACCTTCTATGCAACAGAATGGAAGCTGCTGAGAAGTATGGAGCATCGTGCAGGCTCTCAAAATGCTTAGGCCACCAGGGAAGTGTGACATACACTGTGAGAAGGAAAGGAGCTGCCACAGAGAGAGGTGCCCCATCCCATCCAAGCCAGAGGCGTTGTCAGTGAGGGTCAGAGTATAGCACTACGGTTTTCCACAGCATAGGCACAGAAACCAAGCCATGACCCAGAGAGGTTGGATGCTCTGCTGCAATGTCACTGCTGCAGCAGTTTCTGGCAGGATACATGCCTGGTGTGCCCCTGGTGGGAAGGCCACTGGAGAGGCCAGTGCAGTCCCACCCCAGCCTGCTGCTAACTCTGGGGTCAGTGTCCCAGAGGGAAGATACCACACCAGGCTCTTTCATCAAGCATGGTGGCCTGAGAACTGAACTCCTCTGAGAAGAGTCTGGTGTGTCACCCAGATGCAGGGTCATTCCCAGACGAGGGCTGGACTTTCCTTTTGACTGCTTGCTTTCTAAATTGCATGCAACGCTTAGTTCTTAAACATAGCTTCATCTTTCATGTTCATATCAAAATATGCCATTTGGGTTGAGATTTCTGTTCTAATATGTATCTATAATTCTTTAATTTGTGTTTGCCTTATTTATTTTATTTTGCTTTTTAGAACTTCAAGGGTTTCTTCACTAACGTACCAGTAACTTCTTTGGGTCAATATACATTCGTGGGTGGCATTTTTGTGTCTATAAAGGAACATGCTGTTGTGACTTCGTATGAGTCTTGCTTCTGGTTATAGAAGAGTATATCTTCTATTACACACGATATCACTTTACAACACAATGGTGAATTGAGACAGAAAAGCGACTATTCTGTTCTGCAGGGGTCGGTGAGGCAGAGATTCCAGGGGAAGCCTCAGTGCCTGGCTGCAGAGCACGGTGACTGGAGCATCTGGGGATGGCAGGTGGCTGCTGGGTGAACGTGGTGTGTGAGTGACTGTGAGGAGACAGGCTGCTGACTGCAGGGGAGAATCCGTGCAGGAGGACAGAGATCTGGGATCAGAACACAGGTTGCAAGTGAGTACTGAGACTTGCTAGGACACGAGGACCCTGGATAGCAGCACTTGGCTGAAACTGAACCTGGAGACATTCATGAAGTCTGTGCTCATTAAGAGCAAGTGTGTCCTGACTGCTTGTGATGGCTCGAATATTCTTCCCAAAATTCTGTGCCACGAGAATGTGAGGAACGGGAAACTGTCAGAGGTGGTTGGGACCCAAGGCTCCTTATAAGAGGGTGTGCTGAGTCCCGCTGCTCTCCTCAGCCACCTGCTTCTGCTCCATGCTTAGAAGTGCTTAGTCCCTGTCTTGGGACTGGAATTGTCACACCTGTCTTCATCTGGATGTTGGACCTTGAGGAACTATGAGCCAAGGGATGTGGGTTCATCGTTGGTCCCACAGCTAGTGGTCCTTCCTGAAAGTAGCACAGAATCTCCTAATATGTGGCCATAGCTGTTGTGCCTTTGGGTGGCAGAGATGGTTTCCACCAGGTGGATGCTCTGTGCTAAGCTGGTGGGGTTTGCCACACTGCAGACCATTTGTTTTGTCACAAACTGCAAACACAGTGGCAGTGAGAACCTACTGCACAAGGGGCCCATAAAGAGGCCCTGTGGGGCTGCAGGATGATGGGAGGCTAAATAAAGGAATCTAAGTGGCCTTCTAGGTGGCAGCCCAGGGAACCAGAAGCAGAGACATAGCTGGTGCAGTCACCACCAGGAAGGGACACCGCTGAGCCAGACTGGGTCTGCCTCGCCAGAGAGTGCAGTGCTCCAGCCTAGCAGAGACTCTGACCAAGGAGGCTGACTCAGGCGGCGGCGGCCGTGATGACCCTGCCCTGGGCTGTGGCCTGAATGTTCCTGTGAAATGCAGTGAAAGCTGGTGGGATCCGGGGAGATCCAGATTTGAGGATCCCTGCTCATCTAGACATTCCCTGATTACTCCTGTTCCTCTGTTCCCAAACACCCAAAGCACCCCAACTTTCTTTTCCAGCCTGAGATTGGCTTCCCTGACCCTCCCTAACACCCACTCACCCCCCCACCTCCAGCACATGCTGCTCTACCCCCTTGCGGTTGGCTTAGCTCCTCACAGGTATGGCAGCAGAGCCCCTTATTTGTCTTTGTACTGCTGCCCTCTGAACCCCACCATGGCCACCTCATGCTGAAGGTCATTGCTTCAGTGCAGTGTGAGTGAGACTGAGCCAGGGTAGAGCTTCTGGCTGGAAGAGTGAGTCCTCCAAGTTGGATTCAGGCCCAACGACGGTCAGTTCTTCAGTCCTCACAGCGAACCACAACCTCACCTAGCACAGGCAGCAATTTGTCAGTCACAGCCACTGAGCCTCAAGCACAGGGGCCAGTGGACTCAAGCATGACAAAATGCTGTCCTGTCACAGGTCAGTGGCCTCTGTATATCACTTCCACTTTCCGTCCACGTTCTCGAAACTGTTCTGGCTCTGGGTGCCTGATTTTGGGACATGAATGAAAGCCGCGATGGGGAGAGGCAGCAGTGGCCTTGCTGACGGGTCAGGACATTTTTCTAGGGAGGTGCACAGTGAGTCAGAGCTTTCATGGGATGCAGAACCCAGAGGAAATGTGTGTGTGTGTGTGAGAGAGAGAGAGAGAGAGAGAGAGAGAGAGAGAGAGAGAGAGAGAGAGAGAGAGTTCAGAGATTCATCTTAAGGAACTGGCAAATCAGACCTCTGCAGGACCAGCTGGGGACTGGGGAGAGCCGGTGATTCAGGGCAGACTAGAGCACTCTGGGACAGAGGTCCCTCATCCTCAGGGACCTTGTGCAGCCTTCCCTCCTGTGACTTCAGCTGGCTGGGTGAGGTCTGCCCCGGGAGAGGGGAGGATGCACGCTCTGATGGAACGGTTAGTCACGGCTAAGAGGGGCTGGCACAGGGCCGGCTGGACTGGCGTGGGACCAAGCATCGCCAAGGCCATGCTTAGAATTAACCCCAGCGCTTGGCGCCTTCTCCCAGCCGGGGCTCACTGATCTGCCGCATGCAAAGCTTCAGGGTCCGCAGCCCCCTAGAGGCAGAGAGGAGACTCCTTAAGACTGATCTTGTGCATGGTATGCAGACCAAAAGGAACCCCCACAGTCATCGATCTGGTACAAAGAACCAATTAATGTGGCACATTTATTACATAAAAAAGATTAAGAATAAACTAGAGGCTTGGACTGTTTGAGTATGGTTATCTACATAATTTTTCTAATAATAAGACTATATTGGAGATATTTGCTTATGAGTATGCCTTTTGTAAATAAAGAAATTACCTGCCAATAGATGGCAAATTCATTAGCTACAAAAGCATCCTTTTAGAACAATGAACTTTTTGTATTGAAACTTTTTCCTCCCCTGAGACAGGGTCTTGCTATGTAGGTCAGGCTGGCTTTGAACTCCCTATGTAGCCCTGGCTGGCCTTGAACTGATGACAATCCTCCTGCCTCTGCTCCCGAGTGCTGGAATTGCAGGCATGCGCTACCATGCCTAGCACTGAGTTTTGTTTGCTTCTTTTCCTTGCTCATTCTTGAAGGGCTCAGTCACACTATACGACAGCTGACAGCGTCAGCATGTGTGTGTCACCAGGGTGCCAGCCAGGGTGCCAGCTGCACTCAGCACAGTGGGATTGGTCTGAACCAAAGACTTGAAGGCAGGAGCTAAGAGTGTCAGTGGAGAATGTCAGGCAGCACCAGGAGTGGTGGCATTGCTGTGGCGGTCAGTAGAGAAAGGCCATGTATTTTAAGCCAACCCTGGATTCTCCTGTTTCCAGGTGTGTGTCTGTGTGTGTGACTGTGTGACTGCTGGTGCAGAATCCAGGCCCTGCACAGGCCAGGCAAGTGCCCTAACACTGAGCTACACCCAGGCCCTCCCGGTGAGCTGTGTCAGTAACTCCCTTCCCACCTGCTGTTGTGAGGTCAGAGCTCTCTTCAGGGAAGACTTCTACACTTGAGATTTCTCTTATACCAGTCACAGTACGTTTACTGCATGGTGCTGGGGTTAATTTGGTGGCCTTGGTCCCTGGCACAGAGCTGAGACCCTAACTCAATCTTCAGCAAGTCTGAAACTGCTCTGGCAGTTGATTCTGGGTGTTGGTGGGAGATGGGTGTGAGAAGGAGGGGAAGAAGCCCTGCTGGGGAAGAGCTGAGGGACTAGAGAGCTGACTTTCCCACCCAGCCATATTCTTCATTTAAATTTTTCCTTAAGCATTCCAGCAAATATGGCAGCATGACGGTACGTGTCTGTAATCCCAGATACTCAGGAGGCTGAGGCAGGAGGATTACATGAACCCAGAAGTCAGAGGCCCACCTGAATAACATCAGTGAGACCCTGCCTTAAAAACAAAACAAATAATAGTAATAATAATAAAAAGAAAAAAAAAAGAAAGAAGAAAGAAAAGTCCCAGTACCAAGAATGCCTTCTTTCTCCCGGCTTCCTTGTGAGATCCAAATGTCCTTCAGCAGTGAGGCTCTAATATCATCTTCTTACCATGTATTGATAGACACCATAGGTTAGGCATTATTTCTATTTTCCAACCATCCCAAAAGGAGCAGTGAGCAATACCCTTCCCATTGTGTAAGGGGCTGTTGCAGCTGTAAGAGGCTTCATGGCACAGAGCTGAGACCCAGGGTGAGTTAGGCCTGCTCCCACCTCAGTCCCCAGCCACGTCTGTGGGAAACAACTAAACCGCCTTCCGTAGGTGAGTGAGTAAACAGTGTGGTACAGTACAATAGAGTATTGTCTAGCAAATAAAAAATGAGGTATGAAACATGAGAAGACAGGGAGAAACCTGAGGAAGAAGAAGTCAGCCTGAAAGAGCTACCTACCATGTGATGCTAGCAATATGTGACATTCTGGAAATGGTAAAACTTTGGTAACAATAAAAAGATCAATAGCTGTAGAAGGTTGAGGGAGAGAAGAATCAGCAGGTGGAGAGTGGGAGTTTTAGTGCCACTGTATTTGAACACTGAGATGATCTAACAATGGTGGGCACAGGTCATCACACACTTGTGTAAACCATAGAGAAAAGGTACGACACTGAGTGAGCTGTAGTATAAACCATGAACCTTAGTGAATAATAATGTATCAATATTGGTGAGCCAGTTGTGAAGAGTATGTTCTATTAACACAAGATGTTAGCAACAGGGAGATGGCAGGAGAAGGAGTATATGGGAACATTATACAATGGGCCTAATTTTCTGTAAATGCAAAATGTAAATGTAAAACATTTGTAAATGCAAAACAGCTGTCAAATATAACATGTATTAATTTAAAAAGCTTCTGGTTCTTTAGCTTCAGGTCTTACATTAATTAACAGCAGAATATTCCATAATGAATACCCTTCATATATAAACAAAATAAACACGTTCTCTATCACATTTTTTTTCCTGCATTTTCTCTTTGAACAATTCAAGAACTACAGTGGTGTATTGGTTCACGGACAATTCTTTCCATGATTCTGGTCACAAACCAAATTGAACAAGAATGGAATCAAATTCAGTGGTTAGGTACAATGTTAACTTTACAGGTAAATTTGGAATCATGGAAAGAATTAGATTCATGTACCGAGGTGCCACTGTACCTGAACAGTTATGATGCTTTATGCTTAGCTCATATTAGGTAAGTGAGTGAGTGAGGCAGGCTGACCTAGGAAGCATTAAGCTGCTGTCTATTTGGGTTTCAGAAAAATGTGCCAATATTTGTTTGTGCCACCTTTAACTTCTATTTTTCTATCAAAGGCTGCTCTGGGCTCCATAAGCAGGGTTGTATAATTACAGTTTCCATGCTGTAGCTTGTTAGAAGGTTTAGGGCTTCATAAATTTATTGCAAATCAACAAAGAAAAGGAAGCAAGCAGACCCAGAGATAGAGGCCATTCTAAAATTTCTGTCAACATTCATACCCCACTTTTGAAGGTAGGATTTCCCAAAACACTGACTTTTTATGAAGAGCAGAGTAACTTATTAGGCAGTTATCCATCTATGAAAATCCCATTCAAGAAAAGAGCTCAGAGGCGAGCCAGGCAAATGGTACTTCAACTCACAAATTAATTCTCTCCACAGTTCTGGTTGCAAACTGAATTGGATGAGAACTGTATCAAATTTTCCCACAAGGTCAACACTGAACCTAATAACTGAATTTGATTTTTGTCCAGTCTGGCTTGTAACCAGGATTGTGGAAAGAATCAAGTTTGTGAACCGAGGCATCACTATCTTTGCAGAATCCAACCTGCCTTTGGCTCAGCTGCTGGGCCCTCCTGGCCCTTTGTAAGATTTTGCCTGAACTACTTATCCTCTTAGGCGTCTGTGCCAAAGCCCTAGAGCTGAAACAATTCAGGCAGATGTGGTGCTCTGTTTTAGCTGGTTAAATAAGATAGTATATCATTGTTTCTTTTTTACTCTATCTAAAACTTGGCCCAGCTGACAGTTGGCTGTGTAATCTCTTATTTCAGACTCAGGAAGGATCAGGCTATCTGAATGCTGATGACACGGATCATGTCCTGGACCTAGTGCTGTTCCAGCTGGTGTCAGGAAAGCAGTGTAGCATGATTTGTGTCTGGATGGCCCCCCAAGCCTCATGCAGTCATGGAGGTGGCTGAGGCTAACATTTGTGATTGGTTCTTTGTCTAGCACTGGGATTGGTGATGTGAGTGCTGTACCCACCTGGGGGCAGAGCTGGCATACAATATAAGGGAGGGAAGGGGGATGCTTTACCCCTTTTGCTCTTCTTACTCTTGTCTCTTGCCACCACCATGAAAGCTTGGCCCTGTGCCATGCCACCCAGCCTTGGAGCCAGCTGATTATGGACTGAAACCTCCAAAAATTGTAAGCTAAATAAACCTCTCCTTCCTTCATTTTGGGTGTCAGGTATTTTGTCTCAGCAATGAGAGAAAAGTAACCAAAACAGCATGGGTCACTCCATGAACACACTCGTGTTTTTGGGGGGTTGTACACTGACAGGCGGTCAGGAAGCACTGTGAACCACCACTCGTCTACTTGAACAGGGCAAGGGTGTCTTACAGCAGATGAAGAGCGAGGAGTTTGATGTAATCTGTCACTTGGGTGCTAGTTTTCCACGAGAGCTAGGGAACAGGAAGGCACAGGAGATAAAGACTTGGAAGGTACTTACAACACTCCTCTTTATTTTGCAGCAAGGAAATGAAGAAGAGAGAAAGACACATGATGAGTAGTAAATAGGCAAGGAAAGTTGGAGAATTATCCCATTCACTCTTTCTTCTGAGTTCTCCATGCCCACTGCTGGCTAGAAACTCCATGATCCTTTGCTGCTGCCTTTGCCCTCCATCAGCCACTGTGTAGATTCTTCTTCTGATTTTTATTTACTCTGTTCTCTGTCTTGTTGACAGCTTGATTCAGGTCCTGGTTAATTTTTTCATTCACTTCCTTCAGTCAGCAGCCACACCTGAAGTGTCAATGGATGTCCTGGACATGGCTATTCTGACAGTACTGCTCTGAGGTGGGGACTGACCACAGTGCCACAGGCCAGCTGGACACGTGACAAACAAGCACAGGACACTGAGGATTGCAAAAGGCAGGGTTAGGGCGTGCTGCAGTTGGAAGAGAGGCCAACAAACCAGCCTGTGGGGTTCAGGGAAAGTGTCCTGGAAGGTATGATGTTTAAGTGACACCAAAAGGGAGGTTCCTGAAGGCAAAGAGGACTTTAGTTGTAAGCACAGGATGAACTGACTGGCTGTGGTGTCTCTCCCTCTCTTTGCTGCTGAAGGTGCATTTCTGAGACAGGCTCATGCCCTCTTTCCACGCTGGTGCCCTGCAGTGCCTCTGTGTGGTCAGCAGAGCAATGTGCATGCCTCTTAGCATGTCCTGTGCCTCTTAGCATGTCCTGTGCCTCTTAGCATGTTCTGTGCTTGGAGGCCGCCTCTTTCTTCACCTCCAGACGTGTGCACGCAGCAGACAGGCGGGAACTGCCACACAGCATCTCTGTGCTGTCCCTTCAACTTGTATTTACCATCTTGAAAAGTCATTCTTGTTCTCAGGGCTCAGATCAGAGGTTGCTTTTCTTGATTCTCATCAATAATGAAAAATTTCCCTCTGCCTGCCCACTTACATAATTTAGTACTCAGATAATTTGGCCGAATGTTATATGGGCTTATTTGCTTGCTTTATGAGTAAAGACCAAAGACAAGAACATCATCATTACACACCTAGCACCTAGCACCAACTCCTAGTACCTAGGACCCAGCACTAGCATTAGCATCTAATAGCCATTGAAGAGCTGGGTATGCAGGAGGGTTTCAATGAGAATTTGTTAAGCTGAACTGAGCACCCGTTTTCCCAATGCAATTGATGATTCTAAAGTAAATGCTTCCTGTACTAAAAAATCATCTCTGTAAAGTTACAATTCTATGGGCATAAGATTTTAGTCAGTATTTTTGCATGTAGTTGTCTGTATGACTTAGTGTGGTGTAAAGAATGAGATTATTTTCTAACTTGGTGCTGTGTGAACCAACACAAACTCCATTCTGCTGGGGAAAATGATGTGAGGATAAAGACACTGTTTCTAAGCCCAAGTGTCCAGGGCAGCTGGCCACTGCAGCAGGGGCCTTGCAGGGGAGCTGTGGGCTGCAGGGCAGACCGCTCTCCGCTCTCCGGAGACACTGCATTCTCACAGTCCCTCTGGTGGAAGGTGAGGTGTTTTTTGTCAATACTTAGTCAATTGTCAGTATTCTACAGTTTATCAAGAGCTTTTACAAGCTTAATCTCACTGGGAAACAATTCTCAGCAGGAGATGAAGTAGGTGCTGTTTTCATTTTATAGGTAAGAAGCTAAGGTTCAGGAAGGTTCATTTGTTTCTCCATGCAACAACTATTTATAGGGGACCTGCCCAGGCAGGAGAGGGGCTGGGACCTCCATGCCCCTGACCCTAGGAGCTTGGGGGGTGGTGGCAGTGTGTGTTGCTGTATACTGGAGCTGCTAGAGACGACCTGCGGCTTCCTGTCTTGGCTTGGCCAGGTCACTAGGCATCACATAAACAGGTTAACTCAGCACTCTTCTCCGCCTTCCAAGAACCTAGTGCATGTTAGATCTGCAGCATGACCTCATGGGATGTTTCTGAGTTGAACACTTTCATTTTCTGTCTATTTAGGCCCAACCACTTATTTAAGACCCATTAAAGCTTAGTTACTTTGCTGGTTTTGGTCTGTATTTAACTGGACAGCTGCCTTTCAATTTTATTTTATTTTTTTAAATGAATGGGGTGCTTAGACAACACTCCTGGAGGAATAGCCAAGAGTTAGTGGCTGCTTGTGAGCTCCTGTCCAATAATCACTGAATGATTTAACACCTCAATGTGGCAGAATGCTCTCAAGGGCGTCTTGTCAGAGCCAATAAACTCTCAGTCTAGCAAAGCCTCCTCTGTAGGGCATGTGTGGGCAGTGAGCCCCAGGGTGCCAGGCAATGTCAGGGGACCTTGCAGGTCTGCTCCCATTAACTAGGGCTGGTCTCCTTCCTGTCACTGGCAGGTGTGGTGGCTGCGCTGCTTCAGAAGCCCTGTTCCCCCACAGAAGCCAACAAGGGACAAGCTTGAGGGGACCACCCCACCATGTCAGGCCGGTCCAGATGCCAGTTATCACACTGGGGGTTCTGCCTTCGGCCACACCCCATAGAGACAAGTTAGGCACTCATCTTCATCTGTTTCCAGGAAAGCTGTTCTCAGCAGTGAACCGCAGGGCAAATTCTCAGACAGAAGGGGGGAAGAATTCCGTTCATGCCTTGCCCTGCCGCCTTCCCGACCTGGATGAGACCATCTGCCTTTCTCTCAGGTACCAACAAAGGCGTGGGGTACATTGAGGTCTCTGAAGCATTTGAAAGGACACCATTCCATTTAAGGCAATGTTCTAAGCTCTCCACGCAGTGCTGGCCTTGCTTAGGACACACTGCCACATCCCCCTGTTACAAGGTGGCCCTGCACCCAGCAGGGTGATGTGGACCTGATGGCACAGAGACGCTGGGCCGTGACACAGGAGTGATCTGCCGTGGTTTCACCCACGGGGCTGACGGCCATTCCTGAACTGCTGCTGCCCCACACTCCTGTCTGCAAGAACTCTCGGAGCCCTGTGGGAGAGTGGGGAGCACGATTGCTGGTCAGGGTGGCGATGGCATGCCTGGCCCAAAGGGCACACTTGGCACTTTAGCCCCTGACTTGAGCCAGCCCAGCAGGGCATAGCTTGATGGTTCTCATGCAAGGGTAGTGACCTTGCAAGTCTGTTGGGCCTTCCCTCGCTTAGGTGCTTCCCCTCAGCACATGGCATATGGCACATGGCACATAGCACACAGCATAGTGTCTCTATGGAGCAGAGACAAAGTGGGTGGCTATGGTGTGTGAGGCCTTTCCTGCAGCAAAACCTGCACTGGCGAGGTGTGATTCTAGTGGTTCCCATCTGTCTCTGTAGGACAAAGGTGTGTAGTCCTTAGGGCACTGGAGGCCTGGACCTGTGCATCAGTGAATCTGGCCGTGAGCTACTGTGCTGTGGGATCCACAACCTCCCTTAACCTCTAATGTGCAGCTTGCGAGCCTCTGTGGACCATTTCATGTCCACAGAGCAGCTCCTCCCCTCACTGTGGCTCCTTGTGTCCTACAGCCAACCTCATGGTCACTGCAGACAGATGAGAGGAGTGACAGAGGAGAGGAGGCTGTGACAACCGGGGACTGCAGAATCAGGATCAGTTCTTGTCCTGTCACCAGACTTTTCAGGGACTTGCAGGAGTTCCCAGCTGGCTGCAGCAGGGCCCGCCAGAAGCTTAGTGTCCAGAGCCTCCCGCTTAGCCACAGAGCCCCTCACCATCCACAGCACTTGGCCTTCTGTTTTTTCCCATCAAGGCATCGACCTTGTGTTTTTGGCAGCAGTCTGAGATTCTCCCTCCTTTATCTGTGTATATTTTGCCTCTAAATACAGACACATTTTTAGATTATCACTTAGCATTAGTTGTACTCGGCCCAAGTCCTACAAAACTTCTTGTTGACTCATAGGATTTACTAGCATCTGACAGAAAAATAGAGGTCTTTGCCTCTACTTGCACCTTCTGTCTGAGTTTTGAGCTTCCTGTTACCTGGAATCTGACTACACTTCCATGCAGGCAAAGCAGTGTGCACTTAAGGTTTGTCATCCACACGCTCTGTGCTAGGCCATCTTTGATATTCACTCCTCCTCCTTGTGTCTCTGTTTTTCAGGGACTCAACTCTGGTTCTTGCTGTGGCTGCTACAGCCTTTTTTAAAAGACAAGATCTTGCTGTGTAACCCAGCCTGGCCTTGAACTCACAGTGATCCACCTGCCTCAGCCTCCCAAGTGCTGGGATTACAGGCATGTGCCACCATGCCCAGTCCAGACTCATTTATTTTAAAAACTGAGGATATTTAAAAGCTCAAGGTGTTGCTTCTTTGACGTATTCAAGTGGAAACAATTTTCTGGTAACATTTTTAGGTATTCTTAAAGCTGCCAAAGGAGTTATTTTAGAGCAGAGAACTTTGCTGAATATTTCCATTTCCAAAAGCTGATGGTGAGAGCGGCAGTGACGGTTGGTATGTGTGTGGTTGTTGACTGAGCCCCCTTTCTAGTATACACACTACAGTTACAGACTTTTAACTCTAAGTAATTACCTTAGTTGAAACCCACCATTTTGATCTTGTGTCTTTATATTAAACTTTTCTAATTTATCTGGCAGTAAGTTTTCTGACGCATGAACAATATTCCATGTTAATTATTTACTCATTTGGGAGCTCTTGTGTATATCATATTATGCATTGATTTCTAATTTAATTCTACTCTGTTCAGAGAATATACTCTCTGAGAACATCTTTTGAAAGTTATCCGGGCTTCTTTTAAGGTTCAAATTAAGGTTGGCCTTGGTGAATATTTTGTGTGCTCTTGAAAATAACTTGTCTTTCATGGTTGTATGGTGTTATGTTCTGTGAATGTTGGGAGTGTTCATTTAAATGTTTTGTTTATTGGTTGATTTTCCCCCTAAATTCTCAGTCATTAACGAGAGGGGTGTTATGATCTAATCACAATGTAGCTCTGTCTTTTCTTTAGTTCTAATTTAGTTTTTGGTCTATGCGCTTTCAAGCTCCACCTTTAGGCACACACACATTTGTATTTGCTATATATTATGGTGTACTGATCTTTATGAAGCATATTTCTTTGTCTTAGCTGGAGTCCTCTTCTTGAAGTCTGCTTTGTTTTATATTAATATAGAACTTTAACTTTTATTTAATTGATGTTTGCATGGGTGTGTCTTTTTCCACTCTGTTGTTTCCAATCCACTTATGCTGGTTTGGGTGACATTTGGGCCATGTCAGTGCTGGGCATGAGCAGGGGCTCAATGTCACTGCTTGAAAACTGTGTAGCTGACGCTGCTAGGGAGGAGGTGCCCCAGGTTTATTCTGTTAAGCAGGTGGAGGCATCCTTGGACCATCTTTTTCCGCTGTCCCACACTTCTAGGAAAACACACCATGAAGGGAAGAATCACTTTAGAGAGTGAGGTGGGAAGAGCAAGGCAATGGCCCACAATTATAAAATGATGCAGAGGGTGAAAAACTGCAAATAGGAAGTGCACATGAAACGGATTTCCAGGGGACAGTCCAACTTGCACAGTACAGCTCCGCTTCCTTAATGGTGGACCCATTGTGCAGTGGTGGTTCCACGGGACCCTGCCTGTTCCTAGCAATGCCACAGCTGCCCTGAGATCACAGCCCAGTGCAGCACCTGCACATCTGTGGTTGGATGAACCTACTGCACTGGTCATGTAAAAGTCCAGCACATGCAATTACATAGAGTTCACAGTGTTTCATAATGATAATAAATGACAGTGGTACTGATTGTGCATTTACTATACTATACTTTTTGTTATTTTTAAGAATTTTAGAGTGTGATTTTTCTATTTATCAAACAGGTTTACTATAAACAGTATGCCCTATTACATGTCATGGTTGTGTCTCTGGATGGCATCAAGAGGTCATATCAGTGAACTGGACCATACTAAGTCTGGGTAAATGTACTCTGTGATGCTTGAATAACAGTGCAATTGGCTCAGGACACTTTCCTCAGAAGGTGTCTCTGTCTGTAGGTGACACGTAACCATATGTGTAAAGCACTCTTGCCAAGAAGGGTTGGTGGCAGAATACAATGGGAAGACAAGAGGGGAGAATGGCCGGGCCAATCAGACCAAAGGACTACTTTCTAGACAGGGAAAACTGTCTGTCTGGGCCCCCAAAAGTGACAGGTTGACCAAACGCTTTCCTCACATTACCTTGGTGTCTTGGTTATTTTTCTCTCATTGCTGAGACAAAATACCTGAAACCCAAAATTAGAGGGGAAAAGTTTATTTAGCTCACAGTTTGTAGAGGTTTCAGTCCATAATCTGTGGGCTCCAAGGCAGGTGGCACATGGCAGAGGGGCAACCATTCATGGCAGTGGAAGACAACAAAAGCAACAAAAGCAAAAAGGGAAGACAAGCCTCTTTCTGTCCCTTGTGTTGTATCACAAGGATTAGGGTGATTAGGGTGGTACCAATCCAATCAGTGGACGGATCACCCACCCTTCATCCCAGCACCCTTAGTCCCAGCATTGCACAGTGGATCAATCACACACAATAGATTCAGCCACCTCTGAAAAAACTATGACCTCATCAGGCACAATCTGTAACACTTTGTTTCACTATAGTTTTTCTTTTGTATTTGGTGATCAATTTAGGACAAATGACTGTATTGTGATTTCAAGCTCTTAATGGCCAGTAGAACCTGCTTATTCTGGGGCAAGTCTCCTATGACTTCAGTGTGATTCAGGTCTTCAAGTTTTCTGGCGTGGAGCAACCAGTTGTACTGGAGTAGCCTCTTATGTAACTATAAATTACAATACTTAGAAATATAGATCTGTGTGTACTAGCTGATGTGGAAACAGTCTGCCACCAGCCCTGGACACAGGGTTCAAGAGAACATATTGAAGATTTGAGTTTCCAACCTGAAGAGCATTGCATTTTAACTTGAAAAGTCTGAGGTACCAGAACAACGAACACAAACGCCAGGAAAAATATCTAGATGAAACATAAAGGCATTATTCAGTGGGGGGATATGGAGTGGGCAGTAGGTTATGGCTTCATGAAGGAGAAGAAATGTAAAATAAAGAGAAATGGGAGGCAGTAGTGTTGAGGTAAGAGTGGGTTTTCATGTGGGATGGAGGGAGGAACAGGAGGACCCTGAATGTGTGTCTGGGTGCCACTGTGCGAAAGTCTCTACTGACTATCCCAGCTCTGCCAGCTCAGTCCCAATTCTCCTGTTTCCCCTGTAGAATCAGGTTATCTTGGCATCTTTCCTGTGGGTCCAGCTCTTTCTGGCGATGCTATTTCATTTCACCCTCACATCTGAGTCCCTGAAAGTGACAGGGTCACCAACTCATCTCCCACTTCTTCCCTTCAAAGCTGTCCCACTAGAACTTAGGCAAGCTGCTGCTACGGTCCGCAGATCCTGGTTTTCCCGGGTACAGTTATCCTTGCTATCTGTGAGAATGTGTTCCAGGACCCTTTGGGGGCACCAAAATCTGTGGGTGCTCGTGTTTCTTATATAGAATGGTATAATATTTGCATAATACCTACAAACATCTTTCCACAACCTTTAAATTGCCTCTCGGTGACTTGTAACACCTAAAAAAATGTAAATGTTGTGTAAATAGCTGTTCTACTCTATTGTTCAAGGAATAATGACAAGAAGAAATACCTGTGCATGTTCAGTACAGGTGCATCCTTCCCTGAGTATTTTCCGTCTGTGGATGCAAAGGGCTGACTGTGTACCTTTGCCGTCTAAGACGGCACCTCTATTGCATGTGGGTAATGAGTGTGTGAACTGTGTCTAGTGCTGCTGATTAACTGAACTTTATGTTGAGTAATTATTTCAAGGGGTTCCAATAGGATCAAAGTATAATAGGCATAAGAGAAAGAGAAATAAGAAAAAGTAAACATCTCAATTTTCATTTTTAAGAAGTCAAATGTTCATGAAGCTCAGGACAGGGATTGGGAAAAATGAGTCAAAATAGTAAATCTAAGAAATCCTGCTGCCTGGGGCTGTCACATATTAGTTCTCTTCTCTCGCCTCTTTCCATTCGTAGGATAGATTCAGCAATTCACATGCATCCGAAGGAGCATTAGTGGGGATGCGTAATGACTGCTTCTTCAGAGCTTCACCTGAAGAGTGCGCGGGGTTTTTGCCAGCAATGTAAACTGGTTTGGAACTTTTCTCTTAGAGCCATTGTTTAAGTTATCTGTTGTGTAACCAATGATTCTAAAATGTATTATTTAGAATAAGCCAATGACTTATCACTTCTGCTGCTGGGCTCCCTGGGTCCAGCAGGGCAGCTCCACTGCTGCCCTCTAGGGCCCTGCACAGCTGGGGTCCATTGGAGGCCAGGCCGGCTAGGACAGAAGGGGCAGCCTCCTTCCTGCAGGGCTCTTCACCAGTGGTCTCCTGACACTGAATTCAGCAGCTGGATCTCGAGCTGTCTCAGTGGCCCTTTTGCTGTTCTCCATTGTCCCCAGAAAATTGTAAGGATGGCCTGCATTCAAGCTGTAGGACCAGGCTCCACCTGTTGCTCTCCTGGTCCGTCATGGTTATCTCCTTTCGGAGCATGTGTCACTGCCTGTTTATAACATATAAAGTAAGTTTCACAATTGACTGTGCTCCGTAGAGCAATTCACTAGAACTCTTCCACCTAGGAGAGCCACACAGGAAAGTAGTGCCAAGTCCCCCTCTTACTGCTGGTACATGGGGCACTGTCGAAGGGACTTGTATACCTTTGTGGTGTCCCTGAGACCACATTCATGTCCCACACATGCTCCAGAGTCATGGATGGGCCATGTCAAAAAGTAAGTGTTTACCCGGCTCAGCCAGCCACTTGGCCTCTGTTAACCAGGCCCGATGCAGAGCGACTTTCAGATCTTTCTAAAGATCGCGAGTCAGGGATCCACACCTGCGTCTCCCCTCACGAACACTGCCTGCCTGGAGATTTGCACAGGAAGTTTTCTTCAGAGGATCATGGTGACTTCAGACAGGCCTGGGCTGACATCTCTGCATCATTTCCTGTGTCACACGGTCAACTCTGTTGACACTTACTGTATTATTGACTTACAGGCATTTTGCTTTCTTTTCAAAGTCTGCTTCACAAAAATGCTGGGAAAAGGGAAGCTTTGAAATTAAAACCTGCAATCTATTTAAATTTTTCTTTCTGAACAAGTCCCTTCGGGTTTTTTCATCTCCCTGGACTCTGGTCCTGGCTCTCCTAACTTGGCCTCCCCAGAAACAGATCTTTTCCTACACCTGATCCTTCCCTTTCTGTTGTTTCCACAGGTCACAATGTTGCTTTTACTGTGTGGAGCACTCATTATTTTCCTTCTTTTATTCCAAGCAAAGAGTTTTACAGTCATCCTTGTGACAATGGTTCTTTCTCATGGCTGATTTCAGCCTCTCGCTTTCATAAAATCAGTTATTATAAAACATGTTTTTGCAGCCCTGAAATTCTACACATTTTCCACAACAGATTTATCATATGAATATGTACCATGTCGATTTTTTAACAAGTGTGCTGATAATCATTCATTTACCCACCTCTCCCCGGTTCATCAGGTCCCCTAGGCATGGTGATGGTCCCACGCCTGCAGCTGTGGCGGTCACAGGAGTAGGTGCAGCCCCACCCAGGTAGTTTCTATTCTGAACTGAGCCTTGTGGTTTCCTGAGTTTTTTTTGACAACAGTGAAGACGTGGTTGACAGTGGCGGTTCATGTTGCCTTAAGCAGGGATTTGAAATTCCAGGCAGGAGCAACTGCACGTGACAACGGAGTGGGGAGAAATCCACGGTGGCGAGGAGTGAAGGGCCAGCAGCCTGTGGACCCAGAGGCCGCTGCAGCTTCGGAAGTCCCCAGCAGCCCATGTGAGAAGGGCTGACCGTGGCACTTTGAAGGTGGGGTCTGGGGGAGGAAGCTGATCCTTGGTGGTGCCCTCAAAGAGAGGGTTGAACCACTGACCCCTCCCAGCCTCTCTCTCTGCTTCCCAGCTGCCCTGAGGTGTGCAGCCCTCCTCCGTGTGTCCTCCCTGCTGTGCTGTCCTGCTTCGCCACAGCCCCAAAGCAACAGAGCCATCAACTGTGGACTGGAACTTCTGACGCTGGGGCTGAAATGCACCCTATGGCTGCAGGTTGATTATCTCAGGTATTTTGTCATAGGAAAAAAGAAACCAACACAATGGTTTAGTTAGATGATCCTATTTTAAGCAAACACACAATAAACATTTCATCATGACCTCCACTTCAAGATCTTGTCTTTTCTCCTGAACGAGTCAGTACGTGATATCGGCAGGTAGAACAGTCAGCTACACAAGAAGACTGAAGTCCGAGGTCCACCTTGGAACTTGCCATATATGGAAGCTGATGATCCTTCTCAAGCCTTCACTTGATCAGGCCCACAGAAAACCATCCCTCCTTTCTGACTCCTGGAACTATTTGCATTATTCGTAAACCATTCGTCTCCATCTGCCTGTTCTGTAGTTTGGTACTTTACATATCCTTAATCTGATGACAAGTTCTTGAGGCACAAGAATTTTTTCTTCTCTTCCCTCAATGCCTATAACCATGACCTACCAATTTTGTTTGAGCCAGGATTTCATCAGTTTTCAGGAAGTGTATTATGTACGACCTGTGTTATACCAACCACAATGGCTCATTGATAAGATCCATCTGGGACCTCCATTAGTAACCATATGCTTCTGGGTGGGCTTCAGTGTCTTATGCCTCATTCAGTTCTATTCAAGTATGGACTATTATCCTGATAAGTTAATTAGAAAGATGAATATTGCTACTGTCTTTGTCATCACCCTAGAGAAGTGGTTTATACCCACCTTATAATGCACAGAAACCCTCCTAACTTTTCCAAAGGCCAGGGGAGAAGTGGGCAAATGGTGGGGCCAGTTTAGACCGCTTGCCTAAGATGTCATAAACACTCTTCCTCCAGAGTTTCTTTAAATGTTTCTCCATCATGACAGCAGCATAAAGCCCTTACTAAGTCTCCAGGGCCAGCAGTGTGGCGAGGTGGTATCTGCACCAATAATGCACCTCTTATGTCACCATAAATGAAGTCGAAGGGTCTCTCAGCTTCAAACTCCATTTCCCAGTTCTATTTCATTTAGATCAAACATTGCTGGTTATATTGATGGACCATAACTTTTACACTCTAAGTTTTAACTATATTTCACACTAGTCAACTAACTGAATATTCATCAAAATATTAGCTGTTTCTAACTTTTATAAAATACCAAATGTATGCACTTTAAAAATTCAAGCAGAACTAAGAGACACGTGAAGAAATATTTTAGCTCTCTGCCCAGGCTCTACTCATTCCAACATGCAGCTCTGGGGAGTAAACAATGACTTTCCTTTCTTTTAGCTCCTCCCATGGTTACTTCTATATTTCCAGAAAATATTCTTTTTATGCTATTGGCTGACTTGTGGATTTTATGCTGTTTACTGACTTAGTTTACTGTGGCAATTGAAGGTTTGACGCATTCCTCCTGCCCAGCTCACTGGACCCTCTGGGGTCCTCAGAGCAATCCTGCCCTGTGTTTTTGTTGAATGCCCGTGGCTATTTGCATTATTTGAATTATGTATACATACAGCCACCTCTGGGCCTGGTGGTGCTGTTTGCATTTTCTCGTGCAGCTTTTCCCTGTGGAATAATGTAGGACAGTGTTTCCTATGTGCTTAGTTTTCTGTATGTCTGCTGTTCCGTTTCTTCCTACTTTCTCCAAAGTAGGAAGCTGCCCAGAAAAAATTTTCCAACTTCACTGGCATGTGTCCAGCAATCTCCATGTCCCATATGCTGATGGCAAATTCACTTCCCTCCTGTTCATGCTCTGGGGTGGCTGGGTCTTCTCCGCCTGCTGCCCAGTGGTCATCCGGCCTCTTCACCTGTTCCTGGGCTTATGCTCTCTGGCCACCATGTCCTGTCTCTCGATTTACAGCCTCATCCTGCTGCAGCTCACCTAGTAGATCCCTGAAAAGGGAACGTGGAGGTAAAATTTGTATCTGTGTCCAGAAACCCCTTCACAGTCCTCAGCTGTGATCTGTCTTCCTATCTTCTTGCTCATAGGAATTTGCAGCTGTTTCTCCCTCCTGATCGTTTTACTAGGCAGTTAAGATGGGCCTGGCAATAAACACACACAAGCAGGCTTGAGTTAGCCAGATGTTTCAACCTATAGGAGAGGAACAATTTTGCTGAGTGCTGGTGCTGAGCACTGGTGCTAGGCTCACAGGGCTTGCGGAGAGGGGCGGCCCTGTGCCAGGAAGACAGGTGCCAGGGCTTCAGGAGATGATGAAATTGGATTCATAAATGGTAGCTAAGTTTCTCAAGGCCTTTGGCTAATGATCGAAGCACTGAGACTGCAACAAGGCTAAGTCAAAGCTTGTTCCCTTCTTGCTGTGCTGAAGCATGAGAGGCTGGAGCCACGCTTGCCACCTGTGGGTCAGCACAGGTGACACAGTGGCTGGCCGAGGGGGTTTGGACAGGTCTCGAGGAAGAGGCTGAGACTGGGCAGTGCCATTCCAGGTAGAGTGAGTCACAGAGGTGAGGCAGGTGCTGGCAGTGCTACGCCTGGGCCCAGCAGCCAGGGCAGAGCAGGGCAGAGCTGCAGCCAGGGCGGTGTGCAGAGCCTGGGACCTGCCTGTCCGAGGCAGTTACTTCCTTCTCACAGAATGGCTTTGTGGGTGAGGCGGAGATGACACTATTGGGAGGACAAAACATCATGTGCAGAAAGTACAGTTTGTGAGCTTTGAAGTGATTGCTAGACATAAGGTACTCTTTTTATCAGCCTGTAAGGAGAGCCGCTGTGACTGCAGGAAACCCGGAATGCTAGTGAGCGAGATTCTTATTATTTTCCTAGGAAATGGAGAAAATAACTTTGATGTGAGAGGAGAAGGTGGAAGTGGGCAACCAGCAGGGTCTCTGGAGAGTCCCGGGCAGCTGCTTTTGGCTGGATGAGAGTTTGGAAGTACAGCTCCTCCGAATAGAATTTGTTCTCAAGAGTTGAGTTCAGTGGGAATTTTAAGCTGCTGCTGGAAACGGCGTGTGCAGCCTGGGAAACTGAAGACTCTCCTTTAAAAGAAAATCTCAGTGCTCTTTAAACGCAAACGACAACTGTGACCGTGGTCCTCTTTTCTCTCTTGCCAGTGCTAGAGTTTTCTTGGGATGTTATCAGGGCCAGCACCGGAACAATGCTGGCTTCTGTTTTGTTTTTAACCTGAATGACAAATTACCCATCAGCAGATGTAGGCCATGCGCAGAAGTTTCTCTTGAATGCTGGGCTTGTGAAGCAACACAGGCTAGATTTATTGTTCTTTTCCTTTCCTCCTCCCCAGTGAAGGTACTTTTTATGTCCAGGTTTAGGGGAAGGTTTTTTGGCAACTTTGCTGCTGGGTCAGGGCCTCCCGACAGTTTCAGCTGCCAGTTGTTATTCATTATTCTAAAAAAAAAAAAAAAAATGAACAAACAAAAACGACTTCTCTGAACAACTCATGAACAATCTCCAAAAATGGAACATAGTAAATCACAAACAAAACCCCAACTAGGATTGCTTCTGGTCACCATCAAATTCAATCCGGAACTTCAAGTGTTAATACTACAATAAATGGAGCATTTATCTGACTTTTTCTGTGGCAGTAGAGATTGAGCCTATGTCCTGCACATGCTAGGCCAGTCCTGCAGCTTGAGCCCTATCTGATTATTTTCTTCTATTGTTATATTCGTTTTCTTTCTTTTATTGGAAGGGCAGTTCCAGGAAAAATGTACTCCCAGGGTGCCCTTTGCCTGGGCTGCGTCGTGGAGCGGTACCAGCGGTGCCGTTTCTAGGTTTCCTTGCTTTCCTGTGTCACACACAGTGTGCGGCTCAGCCAGCCCCGTAGAGAGCCAGGCCCTGGGCTGCAGGATTGTGCTTTTGGGGGATTACAGCACTATTTTCCATGAGGGGTGGACAGGGCCTGGGTCGTGTTGTCTTCAGCTTCGTGGGCTTAGTGCTCTGTCTCCTGGAGTCTGTTAGAATATCAAGCACACCAGGTGGCCTTGCTCAGCCGGTGGGGACAATGTGCTGCCCTTGGCGCTCAGGGAGGAAGCGGGTTCTGGAGAGAAATGGTCAGCTTGCCTGGCAGTGCCAGGGCCTGGTGGCCCCAGGAGGCTCCTGCTGCAGCCAGGCAGTGTGACTGGCCCTGACTGTTCCCCCTGCTCAGGTGTTACCCCGCCCCACCCGGATCGGATTGCATTCGGGCTGACTGCAGTCTCCGGTTAACCCGCATCTCTTGCCTGGCACGGTGTCCTCAGGAAATGGAGGTGGCAGGGAGGAAGGAGGCTGGAGGTGGGCTGGAGAGAGGACCAGGTGGCCAGGAAGTCTTTCCTCTGCCTCAGGGCTTGCTCTGTGGGGGTAGGATGTCCAGGCCTGGCTGACTGTTGGTGCACAGGAGACCTGGGGTACGCGACCCTTGGTGCCATGGGCCCTTGGACAAGAGTGGCAGAGGGACAGTCCTCAGGCCTGTGTGTAAAACCCAGCTTTGGCCTCGCTGGGTGCTCCAGGATGGAAGATGGTAAGCATTTCTGTTTTACTTTATTGAAATGCAGCTTGTCCCCTTTTTCTAATTTATGTCCTGAGGCTAAAAAATAATATAAAACAGCTATACAGTTCTGTTAGCATATTTCCCCTTGTTCACTGCACAAGGGGTGCAGAGAGTGCAAGCAATGGGCCATCGCTGCCCATGTGGCTCCCTGTGAGTCGCAGGCGAGAGCCCTTTGAAAGGCAGTTTTCACTTAAGGAGCAAGAAATTATTAGAAGCTAACTGCTTAATAAAAATGAGATTGTGGGAGACCCTTGATTCAATCCCTAGTATGTAGGGGTATGTGTGGGGATTTAAAGGTTTCTGTGACACTTTTAGAGTTGATGGTAATTGTACTCATCTCCCTTATTCTTCATCTCCAACATTCAAGAGCGGTAGGGGAGGTGAACTCATGGGTGTTTGCAAAGTCACATGTGCATATTTTAAAATTGCCAAGTCAGGATGAGAATTTTTCCTCTGAAAGAGAGATGCGTAACAACATATCTGAAGATAGGTATAATGCACATTTATTATCAGACTACCTATCCTAAATATCATCGTTACATAGTCATTCCAAAAAGAAAATATATCAAGAGCGAGATGTGACTTCGTTTTTGAAAAACAAGTTTGAGATCTAGTATGCTGGTAGCTAAAACTCCAGCTCTTGGTATTGTCCTCAAAATGAACACAGTATGGCATGTTTACTTTTATAGGGTAAAGTTGGACAAACCTGAAAAGGCCTCCCCACTAGGAAAACGTTAATTCACTCCCTAAGCTCTGTGACTCTGTATGCAAGTGAGAGACTTGATTTGCTGTGCTGGTAAATAAGCTCCGATTTATGTCACCACCACGTAGAAAAGCATCATGGATAAGGGAGGAGCATCAGCAGGGCTTTACAGCCATCCCTGAGTCTAAAGCAAAATGATGACAACAAAACACAATAGTGACATAGGATTTCAAAACAAGATGATAGGAATTTAACAATGGTTGTTATGTTGCATATTGTTATCTTCAAAATAGTTGCTCAGGTTACCAGACACAGGCATGCAAAACTGATCAAACAATATAATTTTCCTTTGAGCAGTTTCTTTCCCTTTTACTGTATCGATTGTAACTTTTGGGTCTTATTTACTCTCTCAGTTTCTTAACTATCGAGACGATACAGTGTTAACACATGCAAGTCTGGTTTATTTCACTTATGAGAATGTTTTCTAGTTTCATCCATTTACCTATAAAAACTCTGAGTTTATCATTCTTTATGGCTGAGTAGTACTCCATTGTATAAAAATACCACATCTTTTGTGTCCATTCCTAAGCTGATGGTCATTTGGGTTGTTTCCAAGATCTGGCTATTACAAACTGGCGGGAAGTGATTTTTATTCATGGCTATGAGAATGAATGTCTCACTTTAAAATTTATTTTCAAAACCGTGTTTAATAAAATTTTACTAATTCATTTAAGAGGCTTAGTTCTTAAAAGTGCTTCATTTTGTGAGGTGTAGAGGTCAATTATTCCATTTTATAGTTCAAATCTAGATTATCACTCTTCTCTGGGTCTGATTTTTTCTAGACATAGTGCAGCACAGCAGAGCACATACCGGTGCCTCCAGGAGAAATGAGGAGGCTCTAGTGAGATGAGAGGGGCAGAGGGCTGGGACAGAGCCCCAGACCTGTCTCCTCCTCCGGCAGTGGCCCCAGGCATCCTGGGCCTCCAGGGCAGGGCTCAGGGTTCCGGTCGGATTGTGCCACAGTGGCTGGAGTGAGAGGTTGGACAGTGACCAGCTATCACCCCAGGAGCCAGGCCCAGAGGCCCAAGTTCCCAGGGGTCACTCAGGTCTTTAAATCCGGTGCATCCAGGGCCAGCTGGTTCCCCTAAAGTCCCACTGGAAAAACACCCCAGCGGTCCCTTTTATTTTGGTGGAAACCTTGTGAGGTGGCTTTACTGAGAATCACACGAAGCTCCCCCCTACCCCAGGAGGCATTCTGGTAACCTCAGCAGTGGTGGCTTGCTTTGAAGCAGCTTGAGTATCTGTGCCACGGAGGCAGCTCCGTACCTGTGACCCAACATGCTTTCCTTCCTTAGTGACGGGACCCTGGCTTTAGCCTGGGTGACTGTCAGTGTAAAGAAAGATGACTTTCCCCAGCCTTGCACTATGATGACTAAATTTTGGTCAAGAATTATGAAAGCAAATGGATTGGATGAAACATCCTGGAAGGCTCCCTATGGAGGGTTGCCTCAGCCAGGAAATGAATCCCTGGTCTCTTTCTTTGGTTGTGCTGTTACTTGAGATGAAAATGTGATGGCTGGTATGTAGCAGCCACATTAGATCATGAGGTGACTTTGAGAGCCTTGTGCTAGAGTGATGAGGCAGAAAAATAAGTCCTTGGCCACAGACAGCTGCAGAGCCTTAAGAGAATTGTGGATTATCTTCCTCTGGGCTTCTTTTAAGTGAGGAAAACAAAACAGCCTATCTCTGTTTCATTTTGAAAGCTTTGTGCTTATTTGTTTCTGTTACATGCAGTTGAAATGAATCTTAATGAATTCAAGCTCTGATGTTGATTTTTCTTATCAGATCTCTGTTAAACCTTAATATTCCATTTTCTGTGTTTCTTCTTTTATAGTGGTTAAGTTATTCAATGTCAAGTTTGTATTTCTCAAAATGATTTGCTTAACTCACTAGGGTAATGCTTCTCTTTCATCTCCTTCATGTAACCATCTTGATCTGACTCCCCTTGAGTCAGATTGCCACAGTCAGGTCTCTGCTGCTTTTTGCAGCTGTAAGAGTCTGTAGAAATATAACTTTGGGATTTTTGCTTTAAATGTTTTTGAGAGGCATTAAAGGATTTTCCTGCCTAAAACTGATTCATCTTGACTTAAAAGAGAAAACCAGTTTATGCTTGTCGGGCTGTTTTCCAAGGTAAGGTCTGACGTCTCTTTTAGAACAGCATTTAAAAATATATTTTTAAAATTACATATTGACAAATTATAGTTGTGTGTATTTATGGGATACAAAGTGATACTTTGATTTTTAAATACAATGTGGGATGATCAGACCACACCAGGTAACCTGTCTGTCACCTCCTATGTTCGAGTCTTCCCTAAAGAGATCATTCAAGAGCCCTCCCCTCAGCAACCCCGAAATGCTGTGCTAGACACAGGAAGACACTGCTGCGTGTTGTCACTTACCAGAGGACTCTGAAACAGTCGAGCTCACAAAAGCAGAGCCTAGAGTGACCGGGGGCTGGCAGTGGAGGAGGGGGAGACACAGTCGAAGGGTGCAGAGCCTCAGTTAGGTGGGAGGCCCAGGCTGGATTTTGGAGCTCTGTTGCAGTGTGTGAACACAGGTAGCAGATACATACACACAGGTACCAACATAGGATGACTCGACTTATGATTTTATAAATTTTATGTTGGTGAGAAAGTAATATGCATTCAGCAGAAATCACACTCAAATTTCGAGTTTAGATCTTTTCCTGGGCCAGAAGTCTGTGACAGACGGTTGTGAGAATAAGCCACTCCTTCTGCGGGGGTGCGGAGGGGCAGTGTTGCTAAGTAAGGTGCTCAGGATGATGCTACTCGAAGGGCACACACTTCCCACTTAGGAGATCCTGAACTCTGCTTGGCCGGCTCAGATGTAACCTCATCACAGCATCATCAAACATCTGTGCTTAAGCCGCATCTTTAACTCTGGCCATGTAGTTCAGCCCGGATGCTTGCGAGAGTTCGTCTTTGTCTTTACAGGTTAAAAAAAGGAAGATGAAGTATGTGGGGGTTCTTTGAGGATGCTCCTAAAGAAAAATTCTGTCCCCTTCAAAACCTTTGCTGTGGTTTTTGTTAGGAGTTTTTCCTCAGTGCTGGGCATCCAACCAGAGTGACATTCAGAAGTGTTTCTTCTGCCACCGAGCTGCTCACCCAGCTGGGGAAAGGATTTTTGAATTATTAATCTGGCTACCTTAATTTTGGCCGTCTAAGTTTCCTCTTGTTTCCAGTTGGTCTTTGTCCTCAATTCTGCCTGTCACGCCTGTTTGACCCCACAGTGGCTGGTGCACTAGCTGTGCTCTGGCTCCTGGAACAGTGACTCTGCTCTGGGACGGTGCGTGAGGCCCCTCTGCCAGCTCCGGCTCACGCTCCTCTGGGGGTGTTTCAGTCTAATGTTACCAGACTAGCTTTTGTTTTTGTTTCCTTCTTTTCTTATAAGTTTTTTTTTCTTCCTCTGTGCCATTCTGAAGCTGGAACCCAGAACCTGGGAGCCTCATACATGCCAGGCAGGTGCTCTGCCCCTGAGCCATGTCTTCAAATCTCATTTAAAGTTTACACGCAAAATGTAAGCACGGGCATTTTAGTTTAACGTTTTAATTTTGGAAAATCTTTTGTGGTAGAAATAATATAGGCACATGTATTCCAAGTGAAACAATCCTTTATACAAACAAACTGAAGAATAAATGCCCCTACAGTTTCAACCCCCAAAAAGCTCACATGCCTGGTGTCTGCACTTTCAAAGCTTTTTCTGTGCACACACAGAGCTGTTGGCCCGAGTGTGTGCATGAGAGGCTTCAGTGCTGTGCCTGCATCACACGCACCATGTTTAACCGATTTGTTAACATGCTGGATTAGTCCATGTTTCATGCTACTGTGTATGGGCAGCCTCATTCTTATAGCTGCATAATTTACTGTTATATACAAGGTGCAATATGTTTCTTGAAATAATTTTATGTTGAGAAGAATTTAAGTTTTTAAATTTTTTTCCCTGTTATAAACAATGCATCAGTATCTATCCAAAACACACATATACATATAGCTCTATCATTCTGAGATTTTGTGGGAATTTTTATTTCTATATAATAAATATCAAGAGATGGAAAATTATTGAATATTTAAAAATTATTCTTCTAAATGGAAGTACTGTACTAATTTTCTGTCTTTTCAGACCCTCTTCTAAATTGCTTATTAGCTTTCCCTTCCAGACTTTTCATTAACCTGGTTGTTATTATTATTTTCTTTATCTCGGCTAGTATGACAGATGCAAAATAGTACCTTGTTCTAGTTTGAATTTTTAGAATTTTAGGGAGATTGACCCTTTCCAAGTGTTTACTGGCCATTTATATTGTCTATTCATGTCCTTTAATACTTTTTGTTTTTCATTATATTTAAACATCTGTGGGGACTCTTTACGTGTTGACAGTATTAATTGACAAGCTATTTTAATTTGCCACAAGTGCATGCTGAGTACAAATACATTGGGCTTTGCTTTTTATTTTTTGCCACCCAGAAGTTTTTATCCATAATCAAATCAAATCTATTTGTGCTTTCCTTTATTCTTTTAACCTCGGTGCCAAGATAATAAATCTATTTAAATCCCAATGTTATAAAAACACCTTTCTATTTTTTACTAGTAGTTTTATCATTTAGGGTCCTACTATTTGTTTTGTTTTCATGTTTAGAGCACTAATATATCTGAAATTTTTTCTAGTATACTATATGTGTTAAAAATTTTTTTCTTCCAAATGAATAGTTGATTTTATTCTTTTAAAAAATTTGTTTTTATTTTTAAAGTAGTAAAATACCACAGAACAAGATGGAACAAAGCCAATTGAGACAATGTAGTGAAATTTGTACAGAACTTCACAGCAAGTTGCCAGGATAACAGTAATAGGTACCATAGTATATCTCGTTATCTTCACAATTGTTGTTCTTTCAATCAGGTATAGCAAAATCAAAGGAAATACAGAACATTATAGAACTTATCAAAACAGAATATTGAATAGAGCAATGCCATTAATCAGAACAAAGCAAAACAGTGATAAAAATATTTGCCTTCAAAGAGATGATAGAAGGAAATCCCCCTTATTTGCTATATTGCATATATCAACCTCGCAAGAGATGCTCAGGTCTCAGATCTCTGGCTCCCACTTGCTGGGGGGAGGGGACTTGGATGTCTGAATCTCAGCCTGTGCACCAGCAAGCTCATAGCCGCTTACCAGGGAGGTGAGCTGGCTGCTTGGTTTCCCAGCACCCTAAGTTCCAACATGGCCTGATTTTATTCTTAATAGAGAATTGTTTTCCCCTAAAACTAGAAATAAGAAAAAGAAGACTATAACAACACTTCTAACACATTTGAACAAGACTGATCTTGAAAGTATTTTAGCCTCTTATTGTGTACGAGGCCCCGGGTCAACTCCTTGCACCAAAAATAAAGCAGAACCACATGCTTGAACTTCTTTCTCCAGCTTCCAAGTTTTAAGTGTAGATGCAGACAAATTCAAGCCATGCAGCCACAGGCATCAGGCAAACGCTGCCTGGACTGAGGAATCAACCCTGTTCCTTGTGGCCCAGAGGCAAGGCCGCCGCTCCATTGTCAGGCCAGCACTCCTTGGAACAGGACTGTCTGTCCCACACATGCCCCACTGTCGTGGACACACACGACTCGTGTAGATTCACAGGTTCACAGCGAGCGGGGAGCTTGTCTCAGGATGAATCCTACCTTTAGCCTCACCCATATCTGATTTAGATGATACTTCAGTGAGGCTTTGGACTAGGAACTGATCTTCAAATAGTTAAGGCTTTGGGGTCTATGAGGATTCTGGTACCTGTATTTTACATGTGAAAAGGATATGAATTTGATGATTTTCCAAAAGACCCTGAAGGTAAAGGGTTTTGAACTGAATGATATCCCCCCAAATTCACAATTGAAGCCCTAACCCAGCACCTTAGTGAGAGAATTTGAAAGAGGGTTTTGAAAGAGGCTATTAGAGTGGAATGGAATCCTAGGTGTCCTCACAGGAGGCCAGATTAGGACACAGTGGGGGGCACAGACAGGATGGACCTTGTGAGCACAGTGAAAAGGAGTCTAGCAACTGCTGAGGAGAGAAGCCTCAGGAGAAACCAGCCCTGCTGACACATCGGTCTTGGACTTTCTGGCTGTGAGGAAATACATTTCTGTTGTTTGAGTCATCTTTTATTTTTTTATTTAGAGAAAAAAGGCAAAACAGAAAAAAGGGTAGGAATAATACAGAATTTCAAAAAATAACAGTAAGAAATCACTAGTTGATAAATTGCATATTGTTAACTTAGAAGTAGTTGTTCAAATTACAAAATCAAAGCATAAAAAGTGGACAATCAATGACAGTAAAACTATTCTGTTTGATGAACTAACAAAAACTTAGTAGTACGGTTGTTTGAGTCACCTTATCTACAGTATCTGTTACGGCAGCAAACTAATATTGAAGGCATTCGTATATTCAGTGTTGTAGATGACACATGATGATTTTCCAAAACTGTCGTGTTGGTTTTCACCTTTGCTAGCTTCTCTGAGGGCTCCCTGCTGCCACCATCCTGGTGGTGTCACTGCTTCTTATTTGACCATTCTGTTGGGCTTATAAGTAGGATGTCACTGAGAGTTTAATTTGCATGGTGCAGTTTCCTAACGAGGTTGTGTTCATTCACATATACTATGGGTCACTATCTTCTCTTTTGGAAATGCTTCTACAAGTTATTAGTGGGTTTTTAGTCATTTTTCTTATTTAGTTATTAATTTTTAAAATTGTAAGAGTTCTAAAATTATGGATGTGACAAATATCTTCCCTCACTGTGCACTTTGGTTTTTCATTCTGTTAATGGTGTTTAGATGTCATTTTGATGTACTGAAGTTTTAAGTTAGGTCTCAAATTACATAGCTATGTAATTTAAGTCATAAATAGTGGAATAAGTGTTCAAGCAGTGCAGTGAGGCTGGACTGTAGCTAGGGGTAGAGTGTTTGTCCAGTACATGCAAGGCCTGGGGCTTGATCCCCAGCTACACAAAAAAAATTTAAATCAATTTCTTTCCTTTACAGTTAATCTTTTCTAGATCCTCTTGCCTTTCACATTTAGAACTGTGGTTCATGAAGAGTAATTCTTGCTAATGACAGGAAGTAAAGGTCAGTGTTCATATTTTGCAGTTAGTTAACTGACAATACCACTTTAAATTGTTTGCTCTGCTGCCTTAGGGTTAGGGTTAGGGTTAGGGTTAGGGTTAGGGTTAGGGTTAGGGTTGGTCACAAATCAGATGTCCATGTGCGCACTGCTCTCTGCTTGGCTATGTCCTCTTCTGCGGGGCAGGCTACACACCTTGTGCCATGTCCATGTAACTGCTAAGCAAATTACCCCAGACTCACCTCCACAGAGTCTCAGTTACTCTTGCCTCTCTGTGTTTCCGTAGAAAATGTTGTTGGCTTATTGAAGTACAGTTGACAAGGGAAAACTTCATCTATTCAGAGTGCACAATTTGATGTTTTCATACACACACATACACACACACACTGAAATGATTACTACAATAAGCTAAGTAACATGTCCATCTCTGCACACACGCTGCATGCTGTGTGTGTAAGAATACTGATTTTGCAGATTTCAAATATGCTATGCATTATTATCAGATGTATCCCTCTTAGATCTCCAGAGCTAGGACCTCGCACTTGCTAGGCAGGCGCTGTGCTGCTGAGCTATGCCCCCAGTCCTATATATATTTTTAAATCAGCTTTTTGATGCTCACTAAAAAATCTAATGGGATTTTTATTGGAATTGCATCAGGTTCCATTGGGGAGAGTTGCCATTTTTGTATTGTATCTTCCAGTCAAGAACATTATACACACATTTGTACATTTAGACTTATTTCTTCTCTTTCTCTCCATTAACATTTGACACTATTTGTGTAGAGGCCTTGAACATCTTGTTTATTTTGTTAGATTCATTCCTGAGTATAGCTGATCCTTGTTATTTGTGTATTCTGTATTTGAAAATATTTTTAATCACTAAAAAAAGTGTTTGTCTGGCATGAGGCTCTGGGTTTGCTCCCCAGCACTGCACAAAGTGGGGTGTTGTATATGGGGCTCCTGTGTGTGGGCAGAGGTAAAAACTTTGAATCACCCTAGGGCACGCATTGCTTCAGAGGTGAGAGAGGTGAAGTGCCGTCTTCCAGTCTCGGCTCTCACGCTATGAACAGTATCCTTTTTTGTGTTCTGTTTATTGCTGTGTTTTGCATAGTTTTGTGAATATTTTGTGGGAATCTTTGTGCCAGTGTAGTGCTAAGGTCATGCTGTGCCCTCTGGAGAAACTATGCATGTTAGAGAAGCTTCATTCAGGTGTGAGTTATGGTGTCCTTGATCATGGTTTAATGTTAGTGAATCAACAATATATTAGATATCTCTGAACAGAAATACAAGTGAAACAAATTTATTATTGATGAATTGAGGAAAACATTTTGATTAGAGGCTTGTAGGAACCTAAACTTTTATTTCCCCTGGGAGTAATAGTTCTTTATTTTGCTAATTTGATGTCTGCAGTGACTTTATAGAATATAACTACTGCAAATAAGAATTTACCATTTGATATTTTATATACTACTGTAAATAGTGTATAAAATTTTCAGTTTGGAATATTTGTTGCTGGTATAGAGAAATCCAGTTAGGTTTTCTCAAAACTAAAATGACTGAATTAAAAATATACATTATAAGAGATTGCACTACTGATAAATACATTACTGATAATACATTACTGATAAATAATTAAAATAACTATACAAATTTTAATTATATAATTATCCAATTTTCATATCCATAAACTTTGTATTATTTTGGAAAGTTATATTTTATAAAATTTTATCAATTTAAATGGAAGCCAGACTTTGTAAATACATCCTTATTTTGGGATCTACTAAAAGGGAATGGAAACACTGAATGTGGCAGTGTTTCATAAGCCCCTTATTTAGTGAATACACACACACACACACACACACTCATGAAAATGTTTGATTTCCTTTTTTCCCCCAATTTGTTGAATATTTAATCTTTGACCAGCTGTTCCCGAGCAGCAGTTGTATACTTTTGAGCTGTTTCATTTTTTCAAATTTAAATTATCATATAGCTAATATGATTGTTTGGAGCCCCATAGCTCTGTGGACTCTGGCATGTGGCAGATCTGTGTGACCACCACAGAGGTGGGGTGCTGAGCAGTTCAGTCACCCACATGATCACCTATGTATGCTCTGTCACCTCAGTCACCCAGGTCTGGCTCCTGCAGGCACTCATCTGACCTCTGCTACAGTTTTGTCTTTGGGAGACGAGAGAATAAAGTGAAATCTAGGTTTCCTCATCTCTCTACTGAATCATTTGATTTTAGCTTAAACTTATGACTCTTTCAAAACTCACATTGAATGTCATCTCCCTGGAAAAACTCCCTAGACCTTCGCTCATGGCCATTGAGTTAATCTAGATGTTCTTTTTCTGGGCTCCCATAATATCCTGTTCAAATCTTGCACTTTTTATATGTATCATACTATCATCTCCTGCATTAGACTACATGGATTTTAGGGGCAGAGATTATGCCTGATTTAAACTTGTTTCCCAATTGTCTACGTATATGCATGGGTTTATGTATGTTTAAGTAATTCATAATTACTTACAAAATACTTAATGGATAGATAACAAATTAAGAGATACTAAAGAGGATGGTCCTGATGGTGCTAACCTTGAGCTTCTGTGCTGAAGTTAAGAGCAAATAAAGGCAGCACATACAGGGTAACTTGTGAAGTACCAGAATTTGAAGTTTCCTAGGGGGAAAAGCCACAAAGGAAAACTATGCCAGATTCAGTTCTTCACTAGATAGTACTCAGGTAGTTTAGTACAAATATTTTAATAAGTCTTCAGATTCCATGGCCAGGAGAGACTGGATTTCCCAAGCCACTGGCTTTCAAACTCACATTTCAAGGTTCTACAAAGGCACTTTGAAATCACTTCTAGAATTCTTGGGTGGGATAAGGGGCCTCCAGACCACTGGCCTCACCCTCAGTCAGATTTCTGCTTTTATCTGTTTTTGACTGGAAAACAGTGTTCTATTGCTTGAAAACTAAGTGCCACTGGCACCCCCCCAACACGCCCCCGGCAGACTCCATGTCCGTCCCTGCTGTGGCAGCTTCTCCCAGGCCTGCTTCCTCCATGGTATTCTTCAGTCCAGTCGTGGTCTTCAGAGCGTGACCCTGAGCCTTGTGAGAGGCCCCTCTTGCCCCACTTCCTCGCCTGTCTGCAGAGTTCTGGGAACCGCCACTTCCTTGCATGGTCCTTGGAGGTCTCTCCTGGGAGTATGGGCCCCAGCAAGTTTCTGCAGTGCCTCTGATCTCCACTGCTCGGGTCACCTGGCAGTGCAAATCCTCCTTGAGAGATACGAGTGTGAATATTTACATTTTAAAAATGATTACAGTGAAATCACATGTATCCCATCACTCTCGCTCCTTTCGGAAGTTGTCTGGAAGCCCTCTCCCATGAGTGTCCTCAGCTGTGCAGCCATGGCTGCCCCAATGTTCTGCCTCCATGTCAAAACATTTACCTGGACGGTCATTTTGACTCTGGGGAAGAGTCAGAAACTACACACCGATGCATCTTGAAAGCAGCAGGAAGCAGCAGGCGGCAGGAAGCCGACGAGGACACGCTGTAACACCAGCCTTTCTGGTGGCTGGCACTCGGCGGTAGTGTTTTTGATCACATTGTGTCAGAGAACTTCCAGAACTACTTCTGAAAGTGGCAAGAATCATGTGACAAGAGTGTCTGAAGTGAGAGGGATTAATTAATGGTGATTGGCCTTTTACTATAGTATTTTTGAACACTTACTGTATTTTGATTTCACCACTTAATTGTATTAGTAATTAATAATCCTTTCTTATAGATATGATTTATTTTTCACTTATTTATACTGTTCATCACATACCTCAAAAATATATCTTGTGATTAACAGAAGTTGCTTGATTTCAAAGTCAACTTTACTGCATTCCTACTATAATTTATATGCAATTAGGACAAACTTGTAGTGTCTTTAACCATCTGCACCCAGTTCCAAGTGGGAAGGGAAGCAGGGGGTCACCTGCAAAGGGAGGAGACAGGCAAGGCCGAGGCTCAGTCCAAAGCGGAGGAGGAGGAGGAGAAGGAGGAGGAGGAAGAGGAGGAGGAAGGGGAGGAGGGGGAGGAGGAAGAGGAAGGGGAAGAGGAGGAGGGGGAGGGCGGTCTCAGTGGATGTGTGCCTGTGCGGGAGGGAGGGGTCAGGAGGTCTCTACCAGGAGATGCTCCAGGCGCATGGCAAGATGCAGAGGCAGGACAGTCCACGTGATGTCAAGGTCAAGCTGGTGGGTAGCTGACAGGGGCAGGTGGGGAGGCTAGCTCATGAGGCAGCCAGTCGGCAGGATCTTCCATGGGGCTGCCAATCAGCTTTCTAACTCTCTAGGCCAGTTCATGCTATGGTGGTAACCACAAAGTGAAACTCCCAATAAAGGGAAAGCTTTTGGCTGTACTACTACATCTAGCCTTTAGTTTTGCTGACTCAGCTCTGGGGAAAGTCCTGTTTGATTAGAAAATAGTTTAATTAAAGATCAGGTGCTGGAGAAGTCAAGATGGCCAATCAATGAGCAACAAGATACAAAGCTTCCTGGGAGAAACAACTCATATGCCAGAATAAAACCCTCTGGAGAGACCCAAACAGAGGGAGATGGATCCTTTTGACACAGGAAGAAATTAAAATGTAAAAAAGTTCATCAAATATGTCAAGATTACAACTGAAACAGCTAAAAATTACAGGACACAGCATTTTCGCAGTGACCTGCCAAATTTGCACCTGCCTGAATTTGTGCCAGCTTGAATCCATGCCAGCTAGCAGAGCCACCCAAACTCGTTCCCGCTGCCACTCACCAGAACCACAGCAGAGATGAAGTTGGGGGTTGGTGAGCCCAATGTAGAGTGGAGCCGGCGAAGGGACCTTCATTAATCCATGGTCAGTCCTAGGAATGAGACCCCCACACACAGGAAGGGTGCGACCAAATAGGAGACATGTTGGAATCAGGCAGGAGGAGCCTGAACTGGGAGTGACAGTGACTTCAGTTGGTTGTTCCCTCCCCAGTGCAGATTCCTGGGATTTGCTTGGACTGGGCCACACCCCTGGCTGGGACCCAATGAGCCATCCCAAATCGATTTCCTGTGCCTAGCATGCACTAACCGAGTGAAGGCCCCTGAAGTTTGGCTGGCCCGGTGGGGAGGGGCAAGCATATGCAGCCCCTGCTTACACCTCAGTGACAAGAACAGGCAGGAGAGGGCAGAAGTCCCTCTCCAGTGTGCTTCAGAGGAAACGTGGCCAACAGGGAAGGGGGCTGGGACCTACACTGTAACCAGTGTGGAGGAAGCCAGGACCATGACAGGAGAGAGAGGCAGGAGGAAGCCCCCAGCCCAGAACCTTGAGAGCACTGATCCAGGAGAGGGAAAAACAAGGGAGACTGAGGGTGGCAAACATGCAACATCAGACATGGCTTCAATGGACATGAAGCGTTATCTTCGGGAACTTGTAGACAGACTCAAAACTGAAATATTAAATCAGGTAAAGCAAGATATGAGTAGAGTAATAAAAGAAATAGTCTCAGGAAGCATCTCTCAGGATGATACAGACAGAAGAAGGGAGGAACACAAAAAAGGAGAGAAACATTTGATAAAGAATATAAAGAAAATATAGAATACATAAAGCAGATTCAAAGAGACTGCCAGGAAATTAAAAACTCCATTGAAAGCTGGAAAAACACCGTAAAAGAAACTAAGGATAGACTATCAAAACTTGAAGACAAGTTTGCAATGTGTGATCATGAAAGGAAAGATCTCTTAAAAATAACAAGGAAACAGGCTGTAGCAATAAAAAGGTTAGAAGATGACAAGAGAATCTACAATTTAAGAATAAGAAATGTGAATGAAGAAGCAGGAATACATACAGGCAAATTACAAAGGCTATTCACGGAAATAATTAAGGAAAACTTCCCAAGCATGGGAAAAGAAAATGACATTCGGTTGCATGAGGCATACAGAACTCCAGCCACCTACAACCAAAACAGAGCTACACCCAGACATATAATAATCAAGATACCAGAAATTCAATATAAAAACAGAATATTAAAAGCCATCAGAGAGAAGAAACAGATTACCTATAAAGGTAAGCCCATCAGGATCACGGCTGACTCCTTGACACAGACCATCAGATCAAGAAGAGCTTGGAGCAAAGTATTCCAAGCCCTGAAAGAAAATAACCTCCAGCCCAGATTGATGTATCCTGCAAAACTGTCACTAGAAATTAATGGAAAAACAAGATGTTTCCATGACAAAGAGGAACTGGGAGAATTTGTGACCACCAATCCAACCCTACAGAGAATACTGAAGGACATTCTAGAGAGAGAAAGAAAAAATACCAGGATTTTAGAAACAGTGGCAGAAAGGCCTCAATGAGTGGGGCAGGCAGTAGAATGAAGGAGAAAACTAGACAAAGGCAGAAAAATAGCATAGCAGAAATGAGGCAGAGAAGGATAACTAGAAACTCTAACATAGATGGCCTTGATATGCTATATTGTTAATAGTGCACCAGGATTTAAAACCCACATAACTCACACTACTCTGCTTAGATGTATTATATTCTGTTCCAGTCATTCTACCTATACTAGATTTGAGGGCACAGACAGTTATCCTGAAAATAACAGGATATAGTATGGTAATCATTCTTAATTTCCTATTAACCTTAATCTAAAGCTCTGTAAAACCTACACTGTTTTACCATGACTGATCATAATCAAATCTGGTTTGTTAGATTGCTGTTTTGTATTGATAGATTTTATTCAAAGCTGTTATGATTGATAGTATCAAGTCTGAGAGTATAGGCAACTGCACTTAAGATGACAAGATTCACCAGAATATCCACTCTGGTTTGATTATTACCTGCCTTTGAAGTTTTATACTGTCTACAATGTTTTATTTTTACTAATATTGTTATTTACTGCTATATTCAATTATACTGCTATATTCAATTATACTTGATGATATAGACAATTCTATTGAAGATAATAAGAAACAACACAGTAATCATTGTAGGTCACCTTGTACTGTGGTTTTATAAGACTTTTTGGTTTCATGTTTTTATAGGAATTTGTTTTGTTTTTCCCTCTAATACAGAAAAGATAGAAATACATGTAGAGACTCATGCATGTGTAGCTGTTTACACTCTCACTATTTGACTATCTACTTTGTGTGCTTTAATTTTGTAACTTGAACAACTATTTCTAAGAGGACAATATGTAATTTATCAACTAGTGATTTCTTATTGTTTATCTTTTTTTTTTGAAATTCTGTATTATCTCTATCCTTTACATGCTTTTGTTTCTCTTTAAATAAATAAAAAAAAGATCAGGTGCAACAGATTGAGTTGTCAGCTACCACCTGGGGAGAGGCTGAGGACACTGCCTGTGGGGACCTCAGAACCCTGGAGGCTTGGGGAGGGGGTGACCTGAGCCGGCCTGAGTCACAGTCTTGGTGAAGGGCATTAGCAGAAGGGCGGAGGTTAGCTGCTGTGGAAAGTGTGACTGTGAATGAACCGTGAGCAAAGAAAGTAGAGCCCTCTCTCCTGGTCTAAGAGCAGAAACTAAGCATTTTCAGCACAGGATTTTCAGCAGTCTCCAGTGAGCAACTCCGTGGTCTGACTGTGCAGGACAGCGCCCTGGCAGGGCCCTGTGGGCCAGCTGATGGGAGCTGTCGAGCCAAGAGGAGGAGTGAGGCCTGCTAGGAAGGCTGTAGCAAACCCAAGAGAGCAGCTTAAAGCAACCTGACTTCATTTCTCTCTAGTTCTCGGATCGCAAGCCGGAGGTCAGGGTACAGATGGGGCCGGGACCCCTCCAGGCCTCTGAGCCTGGTTTGCCTTTTCCAAGCGTCTGGTGCTGGCTGTCAGCTCTCCGCCTTCCTTGCTTGTAGCCACATCACTCTTATTACATTCGACTCCCTTTTACTATGACATTAACATTTTTTCCTTGGAATAATAAAAAAAAATTTTTGCTTGTTGGCTTTGGTTTTTTTGATTTTTCCTCCCTAATTCAGCCAAAGACGTTCGAACAAAAGATCTCTGCACTCCTCTGTCATGACTGCAGGTTGAAGATGGTACCCATCAACTTCTAGACCGCGGTGTGGCCGTGGAGAAATCTAATGTCATTCTACTCACTGTGTTCCAAGGCCCTTGGTTTTTTCCTCAACTTGTGTTCAATCTGATGACTCATCTGTTAATGAATTATTCGATCCAATATTGCATTTTTTAAATTTTTTCATTTGGTTCCTTTTTGATATTTAAAATGTAATTTAATGAAAACTGCAGTGAAGCTGCAGTGGCATTAGGTCTTAGCTGCTTCCTGCTCCACAGGTTTTCGAGGTCACTGCACCGTGGACTCCCTGAGCTCTTACAGAATGTGTCCCCGTCTGTGGAAAGTCCTGCTGGCAGCGTCAGGAGCTTGGATCCTATTGGATGTTTACCACTTTCAGTTTTCTGTTCACTAAAGGGTTATGTATTCTTGTGAATGTGAGAGATGTGTAATTTCCCGATCTAAGCATTTTTACACTATCTGTCCCCTGTTGTGGATGTCTTTGGTACTTTTTATTCTGCTAGCAAAATAGAGTTACTGAGGGTGCTAGAGCAGCAACCATACTCTTTATGACCTGGAAGCAGAAGCTGAAACACTTTATCTGGGATTCTTGATTTGGTAAATTTGTGATAAATCTAGACCCCATACCCTCTGGTCACAGATTGTAGTCTGCCCAGCACCTCTGAATTCCATGCTTGCCTAAGTGTAGCAATTGTTTTCTTTAGAATCAGTGCCCATTAAATGTACATACTGAACTTCCTTTTGTATAGTTTCTACTTCTCTATGGAATTCCTCTTCTCCTCCAGCATATTGTCATTTTTTTCCTTCTAGATCTTTCAACAAATCAATCATAGCTTTATTTTATTTTACTTAGTTTTGGTTTTTTGAGACAAGGTCTTGCTATGCAGTTCAGGCCGCCCTTGAACTCAGTCCTCCTGCCTCAGCCTCCTGAGCACTGGGATTACAGGTGTGTGTCACCCTGGCATAGCTTTATTTTTAAAGTGTGTGTCCCGACAGTTACATGAGCTGGTTCATCTCTGAGTCTGATTCTGCTGACAACTTTATTCTTTAATGGGTTGGAATATTTCTTCCCTTGTTCTTGTGAATGTCTCTTAATTTTTGATTGAATGTAGGATGTTATATATAAAAGAACAGTAGAAACATAAGATAAATAGAATTTATACTCAGAAGTGGTATGTCTCCTTTGTTGTCAGGCTTTAGTGTGGAGGTTTGAGCAAACCTAGTTAGTAGATGAGCAGAGTTTGAGTTATAGCAGCAACTCCAACTCAGGAGCCAGGAAAGTTTTATTTAATCAGTTTTTTTGTTGTTGTTGTTGTTCCTTTTCAACTTTCAGCCATCCCGGTGGTACTGCACCACAGAGGGAGGTCTCTCCCTGCTCTTGATCTTCCACCAGCGGTACACTGATGTTGTCAGTCAATGCCAGGCTTGGGATGGGGACAGTAGGTGAGTTTTGTTGTTCCATTTCAGTCTCAGTGTTAGACAGACAGTCTGTAGCTGGTCTTCAGGGATGGGGCTTTCTGTTTCTCTTGTTTTTATTGTTGAGATGTAAGAGATTTTAAAAAATTATTATAAAACCTTTAGCAGATAAATGACTCGCAAATATTTTCTCCCATTGTGTGCACTGTTTTTTCACTCTTGATAGTGCACAAGAGTTTAAAATTCTTATGAAGTGCAATTTTTACTTTTGTTTTCTGTATTTTTTGGTGTCTTATCCATTGCCAAAATCAATGTCATGAACTTTTCCTTGTTTTCTTCTGAGAACTTCAAATTTTATGTCTTACGATCAGATTTTTGGTCCACTCTGAGTTAATTTCTGTATATGGTCAGCAGTGACCAGAAAGATTTCTTTACATGCCTGGAGCCCAAGATAGAGGTAAAAAAATTCCTTCTCTCATTGTGGCTTGACTCTGAGCTGGGATATTCCTCCAGGGCTAAGCCAAACATTAGAACATTGCTTTAGCCTTTACCTCCTGTTGGTACAGAGCCCACAGATTTTCCAGAACATTGCATTGACCCCCTGGTATCAGCAAGCTGCACCAGGAATGTGGTCGGCACCCCTAGAGCACCACAGCCTCATGGCTAGGGAATGGGATAGAGGTCAGACAGGCTAAGAAGGCCACCACTTAACTATCTGTTTTGTTATCCACAATACCATAACTCAGTTAGTTTTAGACAGCTCAGTATACTCTACAAAAACACTTGAAATAACTATAAAAAGAAAAGATTTGTTTTGGCTCATGGTTTTGGACATTGCAGTTTATGATCCATCGTTTTGACCTCTGATGGATGTATCAGATGGATTGTAGTGATGGGGAGTGTATATTGGAGGAAAACTGCTTATATCATGAACCAGAAAGCAGAGGAGAAAGATGGACCAGGTTCCCAGAATCCTCTAGGGGGTGCCCCATCTCCTAAAGGTCCCACTATTTCCCTAAAATGCCACCATCCTAGGGACAAAGCCTATAACACATGGATCTCTGGCATATATTCAGCATCTAAACACTCACATTCTTTTACTGAAATTCAGCTCCCTTTGCTTCATTTAGCTGTGCCTTAGTTGCTCTCAGCTCAGATTAGATTCCAGAGTTCCCAAAGGATGGAAATCTATCTTCACCAGTGTATGGTTCTTTCGGGGGGAATCATTCCTTATGAGCCTTGCTCTGGCATGTCTGTGATGTCATACTTCTGTTTATTTTATGAATTTCTACTGTCATACCTTTAATTTTCTAGAATTGTACCCTGCTGTCTTAATGTTCCATTTTTATAACCATTCTTTCTTGTTTCATGGAAATTATATCCTTTAATCTCTGAGGATATTAATTATAGTGGGAGGTTTGGGCAGATTTTTTTTCCCTGCTCCTGAATTGTCTTTTCCCCTCTAATTCTTTCAGCTTGTTATCTTTTTAAAAGCGTTTTTCATAGTTCTAATTGACTTCATATATAAGAGTAGCACAATAAAGGCCGACAGGACTGTGCACAGGAGAGGGCTTATGCAGTGGATTTCCCCAGCATCTGGGGGGAACTGCCATCCCGTAGAGGACAGGGCTTCTCACTGTTCAGGATGCACTCACTGTAACCCCAGTTTTCGGGATTGTTGTGGCTCTGTGTTCAGCTGCATTTGCTGTCCACATGGCCAGAGCTTCTTGAGTTCAGCCACCCTGGAGAATCTGCTACCTTCTCCTGAGAGGGTCGAGACGCCCGCCGCGTGTAGGAAGAAGTCAACAGACGCCATCTCATGCAATAGGCAAGGGGTTTTATTTATTGTCCAAGCATGCGTGGGGCCCACTGAACACACAGGAACAGAGAGCCACGAGGTATGCTGGAGCATGGCTTTTAAAACTACCGAACAAAGGAAGGCAGGACTTTGGCAAGCGCGGTTACAGAAGCAGAAGGCATTGGTTAGTTTGAATGGCTTTTTACATTTATTGGAGGGGGCGTCTATAGGGTGGTCTAGAGTTGGGCGGCGAAGGGTGCTTTTTAATATGGGCAGCAGATGCCCAGGGAAGATACATTTTATAAATTCCTTAAACATGGAATGGGGCTGTTTTTACCTCACAACCCAGGTTTTTTAGTCAGCTTTATCCTAGTCTGAATTTAATCTAGGCAGCTTTAACTATAATGGCTCAATTCCCAGAATATTGGGAGGAGGTGAGCAGCATAGAGCAGTGTAAACCATGCACTGTTAATAAGAGAAAATTTCTCTTACACTCCCTCAAAAGAGGACAGCAGTTTCTTTCCCATGGCCAGATTTTGTTGGTCTGCAAACAGATTTCCTCCTGGCCTCCCTCCAGCTCTGCCCTGCTCAGCCTCTGCCTTAGAAGTCCCATCCTTGAGGGGCTCTGCCATAAGTGGAGGCCGACCCCATGTGCGGGCATCAACCCCACGTGCCGGCAGTGAGCATGCAGCTTCACGGGGCTGCTAAGGCAGCCAGCACTGGTCTCTCCACTCCAGGAAGTGTCTGTCTGTCTCATCTGCTACTGCCTTCTCCCTGACCTCCAACTTCAGGGATTTATACTCCAAGAAATAACTCTGTGGTCGTTTTAATGGGACTTGGAGAGGAACTGAGATTTAGAAAATGCATGTTTCATTTGTTGTACAGTATTTCCACTATTTCTTTAATACTGAGATGAAGGTAAACTGGTAACATTGATAGTAAGTGAACCAACACAGGACTAAATTCTGTAATCTGGCTAACAAGGATTCGTGCTTCGTTCATTCTTTCTTGTCATGGGAGATTGGTTTTTTGTTTTGAAAATAAAGCATAAAGAATCCAGAATGCTAAATGTCATAGAAGAGCCTCAGCTCAGTGATCAAGGACCCCCTAGGTGAAAGGACTGATTATAGTTCTTTCTTTCTTTCTTTCTTTCTTTCTTTCTTTCTTTCTTTCTTTCTTTTCCTTCCTTCCTTCTTTCTTTCTTCTTTTTCTTTTTGATGTAAACCCTAGTACTCAGGGAAAATGTGTATGTATAGGGTGACCAGGCTCTCTTCCTCCTTAGTCAATATTGTTTATTATACAAACTCTTCCTGTTAATAACAGCTGTTATTCAGTTAAGATATCAAAACTGTAGGGCTGGGGATTTAGCTCAGTGGCTTAAGTGCCTGCCTGGCAAGCACAAGTTCAATCCCTGGTACAAATAAATAAATAAAAATAAAAACTGAAATTCTATGGCAGTTTAGTTAGAGCTCAATTTTCTACCCGTACGTAAAGATGGGTGGCACTGCAGGTAGGGGAAAGATAGGATAAAGGCCTCGTTGAGCTTTATTGAGATCAATAGGAACACTTACTAAAAAGTTTCTGTCTCTACTGCCAAAAGCAGTTTCTGCCCTCACAGGTACCTCTGCAGTTAGGATAATTAGAAAGACAAAGGAGAGAAAAACTAGCTAGACTAGAGAGAGGCGCCAGGCAAACACAATTACCTGGAAAGCCAGCTCCCCTCACCCACCTGACCAAACGCAAGGGTTATAAGAGCCACCTAGAGATTGTGATTTAATAGCTAAGTCACTCACGCGCACAGGTACCTAAACCTACATACATATATGCGTGTTCTCTCTTTAATATAGGTATACACACATGTACACAAGTCTCCTTTACTAAAAAAAAAAAGTCTCCTTTACTTAATAAGTTTGCTGCCTTTCTAATAGGCCCTCCCCTTCAGTTACCCACCACAAAGGGACAGGAAGAAACTAAATGGCCAGAAGGCCTAGGTTAGGGTCAAGGACAGTCAAGGGGACAGATCAGTTACAGGCAAGTGCCACGTGGGAGATGGGAAGGCGCGCGTCCCAGTGCCAGGAGCCAGGGATAGGAGGTCTTGGGCTTCGCCCCCTACCACCTCACGGTAGCTGTCTGTCCTCTTTCTGTACCACCTTTTCTCTCCAGACGAACCTCTCGTTATACTGAACTTTGCCGTTTTTAGTTCTGCACAGGGCCGGGTTTAGAATCCGTGGCTCTGTGTTTTCCGCGCAGCTCCGGACGCAGCGCCTCTGCCGGGCACGCTCCCCTCCGGCAGCCGCACGGCTGCGGGCTCGCCGGGCCGGGCTGCGCGGTGGCTGGGGAAGCGCTCCCGCAGCTCTTCCAACAGGTCACGGACAGCGCGCAGGGGCCTTCACCTAACTGTCGCCTTCAGCCCAAGGATGGCGGCGACAGGCAAGGTCTCTGGGACTTGCAGATTTTGGGCTCGCATTGGTGAAATAAAGGCGAGGGACCGCTGCTGGCTGGCCCGGAGGGCGGAGTGGCCGCGCGCGGGCCCGGAGAGCGAGGCGTGCGCCGGCCGAGGTGCGCCCCGGCCGGACCAGGCCGCAGCCGCCCGCGCCCCCGCGCCCCCGCGCCCGCCCGCTGCGGTGCCTGCCCGAGCTCCGCGCGCCCCCGCGTCCGCGCGCCCCCGCGCACGCCCCGCACGCCCGCCGCGGTGCCCGCCCGAGCTCCGCGCGCCCCCGCGTCCGCCCGCCGCTGTGCCCGCCCGAGCTCCGCGCGCCCCCACGCACGCCCCGCACGCCCGCCGCAGTGCCCGCCCGCGCTCCGCGCGCCCCCGCGCACGCCCGCCAGCTCGCCGCCTCTCCTCTCGGGCCCAGGCGCGCTTCCTTCCCGCCCCGTCGCGCTCTCGTCTCGCGGGGTCGGGGCGGCCCGGCTCCCCTTGTGGTCCGGCGTCCCTCCCCTCGCCCAGGACCCGGCGACTGCGGGCCGTGTCCTCCCAGGCTCCGCTAGGCGCCGGTCACCGCCGACTGCGAGGGCGGGAGGGGACGCGGGGCGGCGGAGACCAGGGAGGGAAGGAGCTGGGCCCTCGTTAAGCAGCCCCAGCCCCACCGCTGACCTTCCAGAAGGTTCCCCGGCTGCAGCCCCACCCCCACTGGATCGATGCCGAGAAGGCTGAGGGTCGGTGTCCGCCCCAACAGACACCGCAGAGGGGTCTAGAAGGTGCCCTCTGGCACTGATGCCCTGGACCCGGCGAAAAACTGGCTTGGCGGGCCTGTAGCCTAGTCTTGGGCAGTGTGAGCTCCGAAAGCCCCATAAATGGACTCGGCATTAGTGTGGACAGGGTGAGCCCTCAGAAGACACAGCAGTAGGGCCGGGGGTTTGGCTCTGCAGCACAAGTGCCTGCCTGGCAAGCATGAGGTCGTGAGTTCGATCCATGGTTCCAAAAGGTACAGCAGTAAACACGAGGGGCTGCTGGCACTTGAAGAGCCCTGGAGACCAGCAGCCAGCAGGAGAAGACCAGCAGCATAGGCCGGACCTGGCCGAGCTGACCATCGGGAGCATCCACTTGTCCCCCAATTCCCCCACCAGAGCCTCCCAGACATGGAAGACCAAACTGGGAATGTGGAGGCCTCGAGGCACCAATGCCCCAGGACTGGAGGCGGGGTGGGGTTGGGGTGGATTTGAGTCAGCGGTCCAATCAGAGTGACGAAGTGGGGAGCAGTACCCCACCCCATGTCATTGTTGGGGGCGCACACCCTGGGAGGGTCTTGCCCTTTCCAGCTAACATCCGCTGACAGCAGTGGTCGGTTAGTGCTGTGATGGGTTGGTTGGCAGGAGGCAGGGATCATGAGTGGGCAGGAATGAAGGAAGGGGCAGGTAGTTGCATCCAGACTGTCCTTTTTGAGCCAGCCCAGAGGAACAGTGTGCACCTTTGGCTGTCTCATGGTGCTCTGTGACACTGTGGGATAGACATTATTATGCCTACTCATAGTTGAGAGAAATGAGACTCAGGGATGTGGGAACAGAATGCCAACCCCAGGGCCATTCCTGGCACCCCATTATACCAAGGGTAGGATTAGAACCAGCTCTGGTTGGTGGTGTCAGGGATCTGGCCAGGTCTCCTGGTGTACATTGCAGCCTAACCCATACTGAAACAGGCCATTAAGGCCATAACTCCAGGCACAAGAGACCAATGAGTCGTGGGGTGCATGTCAAGTGCATGCCAGATGTTGTGCCAGGACCTTTACACTCAGGTCCCCAACTAACCATGCAGAGGCAGGGCTGCTGTAGTTTCGGGTGAGGAAACCGAGGCCCAGAGGAACTGGAGTGCCCAGGACCCAGAGGGAGGCATCAGATGCGTCTGGCTGCAGTCCCTGGCTCTTCCCTTTGCCTCCCGCTATGCTCACCCTCCCAGTGGCAGGCCGGTCCCATGTGAGGGCGGTGTGTCCTTAGTGCTCAGGTCTCTCATTCCTGAGCAGCACTCCAGAAACACAAAAGACAAGGGTGTTTCCTGGTGGCTGGTGCAGTCTCTTTAGGGCCTTGGCTATAATTATTTCTACTCTAATGCAGGTCTCCACTGGGGCTTGTTCAGATTATCTTATGAATTCTCTGTATTTCATGTATCAAATGGCAAAGCTCCTTAATGAAGACCCCCCTTTGTTTTAACTAATTTTTATTAGTACATGTTTGCAGTACATAATGTTTATATTCATTTTAGGGAGTGAGCACATTACTGATTCTTTGGTAAATGCTCCCCGCCAATCTCTGGCTCGGTGGCCTCCATTATTTTTCAGAGGACATACAACATGCTGCCTATTTGTCTTTATGCTGACTGCAGTCTGAGGGGTCTTGCTGAGGCCTGGCCAACAGTGTAATTTCTAACATTCAGTGCTTTCCCAGGACCTTTGATTAGCTTTATGACAGAGTATGTCCTTGTTTTAGATGGAGTAGTTCAGTTTCTTTTGGTCTTTTGGAGACAAGGTCTCGCTATGCAGTTCAGGCTGGACTTCAATTCACTTTGTAGCCCAGGCTGGCCTAGAACTTGCAGCAATCCTTTTGCCTCAGCCTCCCAAGTGCTGGGATTACAGGCATGCGCCACCATGGCTGGTGAGCAGTTCACTGTTGAAAGCCTTTGAAATATGTTAACATTCTTGAGATTATTCTCAGAAGCTCTTTGGTCCATACCAGTGCGGTTTGTCTGCAGTACTGTCAAGGGCACCGCAGTCTGCCACACGTCAGTATGGGAAAGAGGTCTTATGCTGCCGTTGGTAGCCAGCAGTCCAGCATCATCTATGTATACAGATTTTCAGTGAGAACTATAAAATGGGGATGGTATGTGGGTAGCCTTCCTTTTGGTGTGTCACTTAACTAAAAAAAAAAAAAAAAAAAAAGGAAAGAAATTTTCTGGTCTCTTTCCTAATACAAGTTGAATATCTTTTATCCAAAATGCTTGGAACCAGAAGTGTTTTAGATTCAGGGTCTTTTTGGATTTGGGAATATTTGCATATATGTATAGATGTGGAACTTTGTACATATGGCATCATGTCAGCCCTCAAAAAGTTTTGAGTTTTGGATTTCAAGATACTCATCCTGTAGTAGTTATATGGGCAGCTGCTTGTCTTAAAGCTGTCTTACTGGAAACCCTAGAGCCACATCTATTCACTCATTCAGTAGCCTCCTGTAATCTGTATAACCAGGTGCTGGGCTGGATACTGACAGCGCAGTAGAGTCTGGTAATTATGCTGGTCACTTCCTGGCGCCCGTCATCCAGCAGGTGAGACAGACTTACAAAAGTCACCATTTCACTGCGATTATGAAAGAAGGCCTGAAGGAGAAGGCAGGGTACACTGAGATTGCATGACAGGAAAGAATAGTAAATAAACCAAGATCACCTGTCTGTTCTCTTTCATCACAGACTAGGAAATTGAGTGTGCAGAAATCAGCCAGGTTTCCACGTTAGATAGTCTCATCCTAGCTCAGTCTTTCATTACAAAGTATTATACTCAACCAAATTATGTAATTTTTACTTGTCCAGAGTCTAAGGAATTTATTTCTTCAAATAGTAATAGAATTCATTACAATGCTTAGGGAACAATTCAAAGATTCACATGTTAACTTGTATTCTTTAAAAGAAAAGCTATAAACAAAGATATATAAACACTCAACATATATACACACACATGCACATACATATCATACACTACTATGAAGTGAGCTCTAAGGTAGGGTCAGTGAAAAAAGCAAGGCAGAGAAAATTATGCATGGACTGTTACTACTTTATCTAAGAAAAGGAGGGTATGTTAATATACTAACATACATACGTGCTGTTGTGGTTTGTTTAAATGTCCCCGCAAGCCTCCTTCAGTCATGGAGGTGACTGTCCAGAGTTTGTGATTGGTCATTGTCTAGTTCTGGGACTGATGGTGAGGCTGCACCTGTCCATACAGTATAGGGGAGGGAAGGAGGCTGCTTTTGCCCATTTACCCTTTGGCTTTTGTCACTTGTAGCCACCACTAATAACTGCCCTTCAGCCATGCCACCCTGCCTTGGAGCCAGCTGATTGTGGACTGAAACCTTCACAAACAGTGAGCTAAATAAACCTTTCCTCCCTTCATTTTGGGTGTTGGGCATTTTGTCCCAGCAACAAGAGAAAAGTAACCAAGATACACGAATACATGTACAAGCCTTCCTGGAGAAACAGCTGACTCTGGGCTGTGTTAGAATGTGGGGAAGAGGACCCCTCAGTGTCTTAGCATGCTCAAAGGCAGCTGAACCACAGGGCCAGGTGGGGCTGAGTCAGAAGGACTCAGGAAGAACCCAGAGACCTCCCACCGGGCAGGGATGGCATCAAGCCAACATCTTTCTGGAAACTGCAACAGATTAAAACATGCTAAGAGCTTTGTCACAATTTCACGGTGATACTACAAATTGCTGATTGTCTTTCAATTCAGTATTTTGAAAATTGATGAATAAGGGAAATATCAAACATGTCTTTTCCCCATGAAGAGAAAATCCGGACATCGTGTACCCAATAGAATATCCAACAGCATCTATGAAATAACTTTAGAAGCAGTGAACCTGAGTCCAGTTAGGCTTTTAGATCTAATGCCAGTTAATAGAAAATACAGAAAACTGAAGAACGTGGACAGTAGCACCATAAGTATACTACTGAGGGAGCAATCAGCAAAGTACACACTCCAGCAATCCTTGGGGATTGAAAGAAAGAAAAGCAAGGAAAAATGTTGGATGGAACTCATAGATTAAACGACAGTTAACAAATTATAGTGTATGAGCTTTATTTGGTCCTTATTCAAAGAAATGAAGTGCCAAAAATTGTAGTATAGACTGGGAATGTAGCTTAGTGGTAGAGCACATGACTGGCACATGTGAGGCCCTGGGTAGCATCCCTAGCACCACGCAAATACATAAACAAATAAAAATTTAAAAATCAAGAAATGTAAATAGTGACTACTAAGAGATGTTGAGGAAATATTAAAATGAGGTGGTATTGTGTTTCTATTTAAGAGAGAAACTCTCTTTAGAAATAGTTCTGGATAGATTGAGACTTGCCTTAAAACACTCCAGGAGAGGGAGTTGGAGTGGGGGAGGTTTACAGAGAATACAAGGTTCTTCATCTCAGCTGTTAGAGCAAATTGATGGAAATGTGGGGCTCATTAAATTCTGCCTTGTAGATATGTATTTTGAGGTTTTTCAGAAGAAAATGTTTACACAAATTGAAGAAAAAATACAATGCAGTGAGACACATCATGCTTAAATGAGAAACATTTTGACAACTCAGTGACTAATAAAGGTCACAAACCCCAGACGTCTGGGTTTATATTTCAAAACAGCTAACAGCTTTGGTAACTTCTGGTGCTACAAAGTTTTGCATTGGTGAGTAAAAAACTCATCCTTCCTCCCAGGGACTTTTGTTTTCCCCCACATAAAACACTTTAAAAATGAGGAATCATGATTCCAGTTCTGGCCATGCAGAGTAACTGATGTAGGCCTGGCCATTTTGCCAAAGGCAATTGTAAAACAGGCAAACTGAGTAACAACCATTAGAGCAGGTTGTGCCCAGTGGCTCTCAAAGTCTTGGCTCCCCACTTATGGAGGGCTTCTCTGCTATAGAAGGGAGGCTGGGCACAGGGGAACAGTGGTCTCTGGGAGTCCTGGTGGCAGGCGGCTCTGTGCAGGACAAGACTCTGCAGGTCTGACAAACAGCATGAGCCACAGAGCTGAGACACAGCTGTGACATTCCGGGCAGAGGTGGGTGCTCTGCCACACCCGGAGTGGGGTTGCCTTCCTGAGCACCCAAGGGCCCTCAGTGAGACCCCAGAAAGGCCATGCTTGAGGAGAAAGGCTATATTCTGTAGCAAAGGACATACCCTAACCAACAGAACCAAACAGAATCAAACAGAGCAACCCTAATGCAGAATAAAACTACACCTGACAGGGTGGGAAAGATTGCTGCCAGGATAGCCCTTCACAGCCTGTAATAAAAGGTGACATAGCCCACATGCAATATAAAATATCACCCACAATGTGGAACATATAAAAATTATACACCTCTGGAGAAATGGGCGACTGTGGTCTATAATAAAGAAAATTGGCAGTTAATGGAAACTGACCTCAGCATGATCCAAACTTGCAAAAACTGAAAGAATAAGCTGAAGCCAAAGCTTCAAAATTGAAGGTGAAGATTAAAAAATAAAACCTGTGATAGTCAACACGAGCAGATTTGTACAAGAAGAAATGCTGGGTTTTTTGGGGGAGGGGTGTGAAGGATTGAACTCAGGGCCTTTGTACTGAGCTACAGCCCCAGTGCTTTTAAAATTTTTATTCTGAGACAAGGTCTCTCTAGGTTGCCTGCACTGGATTCAAACTTTCCACCGTCCTGCTCAACCTTTGCAGGGTGCGAGGATTATAGACATACATCACCGTGCCCAGTTTAAACACGGTTCTGCAGCCTAAAAGCAAGTAACACCAGATGGAAGTGTGGATTCTCAGAAAGAAATTAAGGAAGGATGAACACAAGAGATAAACATGTGCGAAGAGAAAAGAATATAATTTCTTTGCTGCATAATGATAACTTCATATCTAGGGCTGGTCCGTTAATGTAGATGGATGTGATAAGAATGACACAAAAGATGAAGTAAATGTGATTTCACTATTACAAGAATTTTACATTTTGTGTCAAGTGGTACAATATTAATTCTAAATAGATGCATGTTGTAAGGCCTAGAGTATTTACTAAAAATAGAATCGAGGTATTAAAATTGAGTATTGTATTATCCCAAAAGAATGCAGGACAGTAAGAAGTGGGGTACAAAGCTAGAAAGCATGTAACAAAATAGTAGACCACCACTCAACCACATAAGCATTGCATAGCGTAGATGGATTAAACACTCTAAAAAGCAAGCTATTGAAAACATATCCCAATATATTCTATCTAGAAAACATGTACTTTTAGTATAAATGCAGACCTAGCAGACAGGAAAGGGGAGGGAAAAGATTTATCATGAAATGGTAAGTGCAAGACGTCCAATGAGGCTGCCTTAATGTAAGACTAAGTAGTCGTCAAGAATAGGCGTGTTAGCAGGGATGGTAACATCTCTTCAGGGTGATAAAACAATCCTAGGTGTGCACATGCCTAAAAATGTATCTTCAAAAAACAGAAATGTGGCAGAATTGAAGCGGAATATAGATAAATCCTTGAGGATAGTGGAGACTTTAAATGGCTTCAGTAAGCCATGGAACAAGTAGACAGGGAAACCTGTAAGGATACAGAAGACATCATACTGTCAACCACTAAACTAATAAACGTTTACAAAGAACATTACCACTTTCCAGCGGTATTCCTGGAAGAATATAGTGTCTTTTCAAGGAACATTTTCCAGGAACATTTTCACGGAATATTCATCAAGATGGAGAACATGTTTTATGATAAAATGTCTCAAAATTCAAACAGTTGAAATCTTAATACAATTTATTCTCTGACTAAAATGGGATTAAGTTAGAAACCAACAAGAATAAGATATATTTAAAAATCCCCAAATACTTGAAAATCAAATAATAAATTTCTGAATAACCCATGAAATGAAGAAAATCACAAGGATAATTATAAAATATTTCAAGTGATTAATGAAAATATAAGATTTGAAAGTGCTTGATGCAGCTAATGCTTTGAAGAAAAGTAGAGCTTTATCATTTAGAATACAAAAGAAGAGAAGCTTAAAATAAATAACCTATGTTTCTACTTTCAGAATTTGGGTAGGAATAAATTAAGTCCAAAGTATGCAAAAGAAAGGAAAGTTCATAAAAACAAAGGAACCATAAAGCAACAAACTGTAAAGGACTGATAAATCTCTAGCAAGATTGAGAAAGAGAGAAAATGAATACTAATAAGAATGAAAGATAAACTATCATTACAGAGCCTACAGACATTTAAAAGACAATAAGGCAATATCACGATATTGACACTTTATGCCATCATTGTTAGCATTTTAGATGAAATTCATAATAACTTTAAAAATATAACTCTTAAGAAGTGTGACAGAGAAAAATGAAAAATTCAAATGGTCTTATTCCATCAAAGAAATTTAATTTATAAAGACGAATTGTACCATGAAGTTGAAGAAGAAATACTACCAATCCAACACAAATACTTTCAAAAATAAAAGGGCAAAGGAAAAAATCCCCAAGTTGTTTTGTAATATTAGCCTTATCCTGATATCATAACCAGAAAAACTTACAATAAAATTAAGTTATAGGCATGAGTTCTTTCCAAACAATGGCAAATTCAATTAAACAATGTATAAATGGGTGAATCTTGATGTTTAAATTATTAAAGAATCCCAATGTGGCAACCTTGATGCAACTGTTTCAATAAACTGCTTAAGTTTCAGGAATTATTGGGTTAAAACGATCTATGTTTAAATGTAATTAACGAATGACTAACTCTTAGCAATAGTCAAGAGAAGTTGACAAGTTTTACCTTAAGCAGTCTTGACAAAGTGAAATCTCAAGTTCTAAAATCTTATTATTGAATCTTCAGAAAACCTCCAAGTCTCTGCCTTTGCTCTAACATGTTGGAATTGCACAAGGGAGAAATAAGGTCATGTAAAATCCACACCAAATATACAGAATGTGCTTTATCATTGCTGTAAACACAGAAGGATAATGGGAATCTATGGGCCTGGTGTAGGATAGGAATCATTCTGTTAATCTCCCAGAAATTTTCAAGGTTCTTCTAACTAGCTTATTCAAAATAGTACTTTTAAAATATGATATTTTTTTCTTTAAAAAAATTTAAAAGTTAGATTCCTTCATTTGGCCAGCCTGGTTGCCACTTTTTGAAATTGTCATGGAATTGTTTTTTGAGGATCTCTCTATAAAACTGGTTAATTTCAGCAGTTTGACAGCCTTCATTAGTAATAGAATTATGACTGGATTATTTTTTATATTAGTGTGCATCATAATGGATCAAGAATTCTTTCACTGAGAATCTTTTTCTCCTCTTCTCCCACTTTTTTTTTTTTTTTTTTTTGGTGCTGGAAATCAAACTCAGGGCCTTGCACTTCCAGGCATGCACTGAGCCATTGCCCGGTATCCCTGGCCCTCTCCTTCCCCTTTTATTTCTAGTTGATTCATAATTTGTACAATGAAATTTCCTTATTTTTGAATTTTTCTCAGGGCTATTTTTAATATTATCTCTCCTCTTGCTGCTATTGATCTACAAGTAAATCTTTCACTAAATATGGTAGAATAGTTCTGTCTAATCTCTGTTAATCACTGCCTTCCCGCAGTGAGTGACGCTTGGCTCTGAGTTTAGGGTTACTGAACACCTACCTCTGCAACTGACTCACAGCATAATTACATCTTGATAAAATCATTCTGAGTGAACATCTCTGTGGACCGTGAATGTAATGCACCGGACCTGTGAACATCACAGTGTAACCTACCCTAACTTAACATGCCCAGGACACATACATTACCTGCATTTGGGCGAAGTCATCTAACACTATAAAGAGTTTACATAAGTCTATAAAGAGTTTACTATCGCATGTAATTTTTGAATACTATGCTGAAAGTGAAAAACAGAATGGCAGTGTGAATATAGGAGACACATAGGATGTTTTGTAGGTATGATAGGATGTGAAAACACAACATCCAAATAGCAGTGGCAGCAGAACACCAGCATGTTGGTTGTTGCTCCTGCTGATCACAGGGGTGGCAGAGAGCTGTAGTCCCTGCTGCTGCCCAACATTATTGGTGTGGATCAGAGTGCTTGTCCCTGACCCAGGCAAAAACCCAAATTCAAACTTTAAAGTACAGTTTCTACTGCATGCATATCATTTTCTCTTTCTTTCTTTCTTTCTTTCTTTCTTTCTTTCTTTCTTTCTTTCTTTCTTTCTTTCTTTCTTTTTTCTCTTTCTTTCTTCCTTCCTTCCTTCTTTCTTTTTCTTTTTCTTTTTTCTTTTGAGACAGGGTTTCACTCTGCAGTTCAGGCTGGCCTTGAACTCACTTTGTAGCCCAGGCTGACCTTAAACTCACAGCAATTATCCTGCCTCAGCCTCCCAAGTGCTGGGATTACAGGCATGTGCCACTACACCTGGCCATGCATTGTAAAGTTGCATTAAGTGGAACCACTATAAGCTAGAGAACTCCTATATTTGATATTCCTGGGTGGTAAAGGATGTCCCAAAGAAATATAAGACATGGTTCCTGATTCAAAGAGTTTGAAGAGACCACATTTGAGATAAAAGTAATTAAGATTCAGAAGAAGTGGTATTGCTATGGCAGATGGAAACACCAAAAGGACACTCAGGGTTTGGAGGCAGATTTATTTTACGTTGGACTGGCACTGACAAGGAATCAATCCTTATAAAAATGTCAGGCCACAAGGAGGTAGAGAGGTAGAGTACTTGGCTGTCTTTGATTGGTTCTTACATTATGCATCACAGTGAGCAGCTGTTTCTAAGAAGCAGAAGTAATAGGAGCTGTAACAGGAACTTTTATGTGGGCAGCTGACAGACTGAGGTACGCTGGGTGGGGAGGGCATCTTCTGCTGCATTTCCTGTCTATTTTAATTTCCCCAGCAGATCTTTGCTGGGCATGTCACACATGATCTTCTGAGACAAAATCCAATTAGAAGCAGTAATATTGGGGCTGTCAGTGGTGCTAGGATGAGCCCTAACCAAAGTCCCCATGGCAGAAAATTCTCACCAGGAGTTGTGGTTTGTTTTATTACTATAGGGTTTCTCCCTAAGGGCCTTACTGGTTGTTTTCTGTTCTTTTGGAGCAATCATCCGTAGAGCTAAGGCAAAGCAAGGACTGGGGTAAGAAGCATGAAATGGCACAAAAATCAAGGGGAATAATGTATTGATGTATGGAGCAGTCCTGTGAATGGGGTCCTCAGCTTTCAGCCATGCATCTGGAGTGACCAGAGCAGGGCTTTGAGTACATTGTCTCTTCAGAGTGAGCCCTGGAGGAGCTGTCTAGTCCAGGTAAATTTTCCAAAACTCTGGAGTGGTAGATCTAAAGCTGAGTTTTTGAAACTTGTAGAGTTAGTTAATATGCACCTGGTTATGTGTGTGTGCAGGAGTGCCTACAGGCATAGCTGATCTTTTAGCTAAACTTTGTGGAGCTAGTTACAAGCTGATTCTGCAGGGTTATGGGTTTTTTTCAAGTTTTTAGAGCTTGTGGTCCGTATGCTGCATTATTTAATTTTTATTTAATTATTTTTGCCACAAATGCAGACCTGTTGTCATTGCCAGTGATCAAGAGAAGGCCATATCTAGCGATGATTTTTCACTGCAGGACCTTACACTGTTATTACCCTCTCAGCTCAGGTAGGGGATGCCTCAGGCCAGCCCAAATAGTTGTAAATGAGTACTAAATCTATCTGTATATCTTTAAGTTGGGGCAGGGCAGGGCCAGTGACACAGGCTAAAGCCTGAGCTGGCTGCAGGGGTATGGGTGTCAGCACTGTGGCTTGAGCTTGCAGAACATACAGTGGGGGCATGTCAGGCTCTGATTAAGATGAATCTTCCAGGAGTAACAGGTAAAGTTTTGCTAGCTGGGGTTGATGTTTCAGTCAAGGAATCCCCAGAGGGGGCCAAGGAGCACAGTTTTGGTGTTTTTGGTGGCAGGTTTCCAAACAGCAGCAGGAAGCAGTAGCAGTAGAAGCAGAGCTTTGACCAAAATAACTTTGTCCAAGGTGACCATAACATATCTAACCTGTTGGATTCCATCCCTAACAGAACTACTTCCATCTGTAAACAGGGTGTACTTAGCATCTATCAGGGGGTCCATTTTTAGGCCCAGTACAACAAGTAGGACCTGGACAGTTAGGCCTTGGCCTAAGGTGAGATTGTTGGTTTTCTTGATCAGAAAGACAGTGACTATTAGAGCATGGAGGCAAACAGGAAAGGTAACCCTTAGAGACTGGATCCAAATATTTGCACAGGAAGGCCACTGGGTACTTCCAGGGGCTGACAGTATGAGTAAGCATCATTGTTTTTGTGAATTTAATGACCCATACTCTATAGAAGCCAGCAGCTCCAAGAAATTTTTGGAGTTTCTTTTTTGTAACCAGTTTTTTCTAGATATTGCAGCAGAGCTTTTGTTCCTTTCCAGCAGGCAGCTTGGGTGTCAAAATCAGAAATGCAGTGATATTTCATGTTAGGAAACTAGCAAGGTCAGCTGTAAGGGCCTCTTCAAAGACAGTAATCCAGTTCTTGAACTTCTAGGAATTAAATCCATGTCAGTTTTTTTTTTCTTTTGAGTCCGAAACTGGGGTAAAGAGGGGCTTGCTGGCAGGAGGCAACCACAGGCAGAAGAAGGCATTCTTTAGGTCCAGGCAGGTGTACCAGCAGGCTGTGGATGGCAGAAGACCAAGGTGGCACTGATAATACAGAGATCTTGAACTGGACAATATTTTTCATTGAGTTTCTTTAAAGGCAGAAGCGGTATAAATGGGGGTTGACCAAGATGGGACAGAAAAACAGGCTATCCTGAGTCAGAGCATCCCCCAAAATAGTGGGAGAGTTCTTAACTTTTTGTGGTAATTGAGTCCAAATGAATTGTGTCTTATCTTCCCAGCTGAAGATGCTTATGGGAACACTTGCAAGCAGAGGAAGACATCTTTTAAATCTAGACATGTAAACCAGGTTTTCTGGAGATAACAGTCCAAAAAGGGTGTATGGGCTAAGAACTGCAGATTAACAGTCTATCAGGATCCCAAACTGCTTTAGGTGGCTAACTTGTGGCTGGATGCCTGTTTGTGTTCTCATGACATAGAATATGGGAGCATGGTTGGCGGCAAGCCCCAGAGGCAAGTCTTTGGCCCATACCTCTGGGAGGAGAGTTTTTAGAACTTCAGGGTTGTGGTTATCTGTCTCAGGCTGGTGCAGGCATCATCTTTCTCTCAGGGAACAGTCAGCATTGAAGGTGTAAGGTTAAACAAGAGGGAGGCTGACTGGCTTGGAGCCAAGGAGGTGGTGATTTCTAACTTGAAGAGGAGGTTTCTTCCCAGAAGTGGTATGGGGACTGGCTTAGATAGGGGAAGTGCTCCCAGGCTGCAAGTTTGTGCCTGGCAAAAAGGGCAAGAGGCAAAGTCCTAGTTGTCCCAGTGATGGTACTATGGGCTCCTGATGACCCAACTGAAGAAAGGAGCCCTGTCTGGACTAGTCTGAGCCCTGTCAGACCAATGAAAGGATTGTCATCTGATAAGTTTTGTCATATTGTTGGGCTTTTTGTCCTCTTCTTTGATGTCTTTGAGAAATGCTCGGCTGGGTTATTTCTAGATGGGGAAACCTTTGGGAAAGGTTATGGCAACCCATTTGTTAGGACTGACATTCCAATTTTTTCTCATTCTTCAAATGTGGACATTTCTGTGGTGAGTAGATTCATAAGGAATTGCAGGCAGTCATCTGAGGTGGGCCTTAGACGATGTCATCTGACCAAGATAAGCATGTAAGCAGAAAGCTCCAGAGGGAGGGCCTCTGTGACTGAATGCAGGCAATGGCTAGCTGGAACCAGTTCAACTGACTGGAAGTAGATGTCAAGAGTGGGAGGGCAAAGCTATACGTGTTGGCAGCAACTGCAGTGGCTAACAAGTGTGCTAAGCTGGAATCTTCAGGAATAATAGATCTCTTTTCTTCATATGCAGGAAATAGCAGTTTGATTTCATTTTAACTCCATCAAGGACCATGGATTTGGACTAATTAATTCCCATTAATCTACATATGTGTAGTGTACCCTTGAATGATGGTGCAACAGACAAAGGGTGGGCACCCCTCAGAGTGGGACCATTCATATGGTCCCCCCCACCGCCGGTGGGGACTTAGGTGGAACTTAGCGAAGGAGGGTACAAGGCCTCTGTTATGCCATGTGTTGATCACCACAGGACCATAGCTGAGGGCCCAATCAGTCTTGGTGCACAGGCAGGGCAGCCTATTGCCTTCACTGTCTGGACCACTCACTCACACATTCATTCAATAGGTACTCGGATGTTAAACATTCCAACAACCTTCCCTCAAGGATGGTCTTGACTAATGAGAGGTGATCAATCTCCCCCTCTTCTTGAGCTGAGCAGGACTGACAAAGTAACTGGGATGCTCCAGGGCTCTTCTTGAAATCAGGCAGGCAGGCAGACAGATTGCATCCTCCTCTCTTTGGGGGTCTGATGTAATATGCTCAAGTAGGGAGCAAAGAATCTTCCTCCAGACCTCCAAAGAAACTCAAGAAATCTCAAGGCACACCTTCCTGTTGAGATCTGGAAAGGTCCTTGCTCCATCTGAGAGGGCCATGACTGGTGACCAAAAAGTTTGATCTTTCTTAATTGACACATCATGTTTTCAATCCTTATGAAAATATCAGGCCCAGAAGGCTCAGGGAGGTACAGAGGTAGAGTACTTGGCTGTCTTTGATAGGTTCTTACATTGTGCATCACAGTGACCAGCTGTTTCTAAGAAGCAGAAGTAATAGGAGCTGTAACCAGAACTATTACCTGGGAAGCTGACAGACTGAGGTACACTGGAGGGGGAGGGCATCTTGTGCTACAGTACTAATTCTATGTGCAGGGGGAACTCACAGAATGAAGAAATCTAGGTGTGCCCAGGATGTTGATCTAGATGTGGTGACCATGATAATGTACTTTGTAGACTCCAGCTTCAGATGTGTCATTGACCAAGGGCCCATCTGCTGTGCTCTGAAATCAGAGCAGTGTCTGTCCTAAGGCAAAGGTATCTGTGGGTTACTCTGCGCTAGTGACAAAGCAAACAGCAACATGAAATGTTTCTTCCTATCTGTCTCCTTCCCTCACAGTCACACATGTGGGCTCTCCAGCCTTCTTGAACTCCTTCCTCATTTCTCTCACAGGTATTTCTCTGAATAAAATCCTCATATATGCAATGCCATCTAATGCCTGCTTCTCAGAGGGTCCAGATGAAATTTCAGAGCAATTAGTAAGACTTAGACATGACCTTGAGAGATAGATAGGGGGAAATTAGAGGGCAGGACATCTGGGGCCATGGAAGAACTTGACCAAATCATAAAGTCAGGTCATGGACATTTGTCTACAATGGACAGAGAAAGACAAAATTGAAGAGCCAAAGATACACATTGGGGAAGTTTGGGAAATAAGAAATGGGCCAGATTGTGCAGGGCACTACAGTATTGTGTCAAGACTGGACTTGTAGTAATGAAAAAGCTTGAGGTGCTAAGTCAAGGAAATGGTTCCACAAAAGTAGTACTTCAGGGAAGATAGCTAGAAAGTGGTATATAGGTACAAGGGATGGATTAAAGTCAACAGAGATGGGAATCAGGATAGTCAGCTAGAAAGTTAATTCAGTGAACTGGGACTGAGTTAAAGAAATTGCTGAATCAATTGGTGGAATGAAGAAAGAGAGTGATTGTATAGGAAGATCAGCAGGACTTGAACCTGAGTGGAATGAGGGATTCAGGATTCTGATCTATGATGGAGATGAGACATGAGTTTAAATAAGTTCCATGGGTTGTAGCCTGAAGGGGTGGAGTCACAGCTCTGTCACTTGGGATGAGGAAATTGGAATGGAGGAGGGGCTGACTTATCCTCTGTAGTCCTTGGATGCCTCATTTTCAAAACGTTTCTGCATCATTCGTTGTAAGTCTCATAGAAGGATCTGGTTTGGGGAAGACTATAACTGGGAAAATACAGAGGGGTGTGTGTGTGTGTTTGTGTGTGTGTGTGTGTGTGACTCAAAAGTGGGGTGATGCCTTCTGATTCAGTTTATGGTGCATGCAAATGATAACATTTTCTTAAATGGGTCCAGCCTTTTCCGAGTAACCCTTATGTATACTCAATTTTCTAGGCAAATACCATATGCTTCTGATTACCCCATGTGACACTAGCAAGATATTTCACATTAAATGGTTCATTTTATCAGGTATAAATTAAATCGCTTGTCTATTTCAAGAAATAAGAGAAACTTACTTAGTATGTCTTACATTCAGAGCACAATGTGGAGAGCTAGAGGGTTATACAGACATTTCAGGGGGCAGCTCAGAGGGCAGTGGACCCATATGCACACGTCAGAGCTCAAGAGTTGTGTGACTACTGTCAGAGATCCTCTTTCTAAACAAGAGGTCCTTGGGAAAAGAGTCGATATCCATGATGACAAATGTATTGAATGAAATGCTTCCTTTCTATGTACTCTTAGGTATTTTTGCCTATTCTGAGTTAGTCTTCTCTATTCTTATTTAGCTTTTATGAGAAATATTTTGATATTTTATATGATGCCTAATACGTATTCATTCTGTAGCCTTTGTGGTCAGAAGCAATTCTTATGGAATCCAGGACAGGGCAAACTGTCCATACTGGATATGACAGTTGAGCCATGCACCAGCTGCAGTGGCCACTGTGCCTAGCCTGTGATCTCTTGGGTCACTGGGAGAATGATCTTCATTTATTTGAGAAATTCTTCAAAGGGACACCTGGATTAACAGGGAAACCACAGGGATTGAAGTTGCTGGAGCCCCTTTTTGCTGTCCTACAACCTGCAGAAAAATTCCCACATCAACTCACTAAACCTCTAAGGATAACAGACTACCACCATGCAAGCTAAAAAGTCAATCAGCTCAATACCCAAGAGAACAATGATACACAGAGGCGGAGAGGAAAACGAGTGACTGGAACATTCCTGCTCTTTAATTCGAAGGCAAAGGGTTGACCCTCCCCCCAGTCCTCAGATTGGAGCCCATGATTTAGAATTCTGTGTAAAAGGATGATTGGGTTAGCACAGTCGTGCAACTGTAGAGTACAAAAGGTAGAAGAATAGACATGGTGGGGTGTGGGCAGACCTTGACAGGCTGAAATGGTGAGAGCTGCAATTTTGCCAACTATAATCTGGGCCTGGAGTGAAGGGCTAAGTGGCCTGGCACACCTTGGAGACCCCAAGGGGCCTCCCCCGTTACAACACAGTGCAGGACCTGTGACGGCGATCTTGTACTGCCAGAGGTGAGACTATGTCCAGAGTCGGGTGTTTGAAAGACACAATTCATAAAATTTAGAAGTATTTTTAACAACACAAATACAGTTATTTTCATTATACTTATAGACATCAGAATTTTCTTTAAAATGTGCTTAAGTTAAATAGCTCATTCTTTACTGAGACTAGATATTTTAACTGGAACACATCATGAAAGGTATCATGCTATGTTAAGGAGGTTATGTTACCCTGCTTGCCATGAGAAGCTGTTGAAGGTGACCTGTTGGTTTGTATTTGCTTGCCTCTTTTGTTATTGTTGTTGTTGTTTTTGGGGGGTGTCCCTGAGGAGTAGTGCCAAAAATGGAGGCTATAGGGGAGGCCTGGAGCTCTGGAGGCCAATCAGGAGGTTTTCATGCTATTCCAGGAAAGAAGGTGAGCACCAGCTGTAGGGCAGTGGAGACAGATGCAGATTTATTCACAGTATTAGGTAAAACTTGGTGACCAGTTTAGATGTACAGATAATACAAGTATGATTCAGATTGTCCTAGGCAACTGGGTGGATATTTGGTGACATCTAAGATGGAGATGAAAGTAGGGAGGGGCTGGAGAGGCAAGGATGAATTTGGACTTTGATGTACTACGTTGGAGCAGCTTGGGAAACATCCGGGCTGGGCTGTAAGGACTGATTTGGGAGGCAGCAGTGCTCATCTCGAGACCATGTCGTGGGTAGATGAGAAGCCCCAAGGGCAAATGTGTAGAGCAAGGAATGGAATAATGACTAAGAATTTAAGAAAGAGAACAAGAGAATTCATCAGAAGCCTGCAAAAATATTTAATGATATGGGTCTTTGGAATAGAAATGGAAGTAAAATTTCCTACAGATCCCAAATGTCTGCATTTAGTGAGTTATCTCCATGTTAATGGTTTTAAATCATTAAACTCTTTACTTAAACTTTTTAATGTTGTAAGTTACACCAAATTCTTTTTGAAAGTAGGTGAAGTATGAGGTATAAGTTATATATTTTACATTCTTGATTCTGATAATTTTTAAATTTAGCCTTTGTTCTTGAATTTTGTTCATAGAAGAAACTTACATCAATGTCATTATACTGATTTTTAAAATAAAATAAATTAAATTAACTTAATTTAATTTAAAAGAACAAGACAGAACAAAGCCAACTGAGACAATGCAGTGAAATTGGTACAGAACTTCACAGCAGGATACTGGGATAACAGTGATAGGTACCATAGTATATCTCGTTATCTTCACAATAGTTGTCCAGGCAATTATGTATAGCAAAATCAAACCAAATAGAAAATTATAAAACCAATTGAAAGAGAATATTGAATAGAGCAAAACAATTAATCATAACCAAACAAAACAGTGAAAAAAATATTTGCCTTCAAACAGAAGATAGAAGGAAATCCCCCCTACTTGCTATATTGCATACAGTCATGCTCCCAAGAGATGCTCAGCCCTCTCCCCCAGTTGCTAACGGAAAGGGGAAGAATAGAATGTTTGATTCTCAGCCTGCGTGCTGGTAGGCTCACGGGAGCTGCTGACTGATTCTCCTTCTGGCTTGCACTGGGGCACTTACCAGGAGAGCTGGTGAACTGCTTTCTTGGTCAGCTGCCTAAGTTCCACCATGGCCAGATCTTGGAAGCTGCTGACTGATTCTCCTCCTGGCTCACACCAGGGCACTTACCAAGAGGGCAGGCAAATTGTTTTCTTGGTTGGCCGCTTAAGTTCCACCATCTGATTTTTTAATTTTAAAAAACTTACCACACCCATTTAATTTATTCAAACAAACATTATCTTTGTCAAAAAATGACATTTTTTTCAAATGTTTTATTATTATGTTTGTAGTACATAATAACTACAATCCTCATGCAGAGTTGATACAGGTACATATAACACATCTGAATTCTTTTTTTTTTTTTTTTTGTCTTCCTTCTCTTTGCCTCCTTTGCATTACGTCTCTTGTTTCCCTTCTCATTTGCAAAAAGATCTATTTCCCAACTTTTGTATTTTCTTTAATTTTACTCTTTACTTATGTTTTGGTTTCCTCATATAAGAAAAACCACGTGGTGTTAAAGCTGTGTGTTTAATTTATTTCACTTAACATTATGACTGCAAGATGTATCCATTTTCCTTCAAATGATTCAAGTTTTTCCTTCTTTATGGCAAAGTAGTAGTTTATTGTGTATAAATGTCACATTTTTAGACTTACTGATCTATTGATGGACATATAGACTGCTTCCAAGATTTAGCTATATAAGTTGTGCTGCTGTACAGTGAGTATGCATGGATCACTATGATACGATGGCTTTAATTGTCCTGAGAAGATACCTAGAAAAGGGATATCTGGGTCAAATGGAAGTTCTAGTTTTAGTTTTTTGAGTAATTTCCATAATGATTATTCTAGTTGACATTCTTACTGACAATGTATATAGTTCCTTTTCCCCAGCACCTTACAAACATTTATTATTTGATTTCTCAATAGTAACCATACTTTCTGGAATGTTTCACTTTGCAATTTTCCAATGGCTAGAATTGTTGAACATTTTTTCAGATATTTATTGGTTATGGGTATTTTATTTTGGGGGCAGGATCTAAATTTTTGAGGATTGTTTTTATTTTAAAGAGGATAAAACACAAAACCAATCAAAACAAACCAGTGTAAAAGATATAGGACTTCAAAACATTATGAAATCAACAATAGCTACCATAATGCCTTTGAATGTATTCCAAATAGCTGCAGATAACTTTGGTAATAGTAAAAATCAAACAGAACAGAATAGGAACAATAAAAACAAAACAATGAATGCACTAAAAGACTTCAAAATAAGCCTATAGTAAATCCAAAATTACTACCATAATATTTCTTGCTATCTTTGAAATAGCTGCTCCTGCCATCAGAGTTGACATAATCAAATAAAACAAAAGAGAATAAAACCCAACCCAACAAAATAATGGAAACAATAAAGGACTTCCAAAACAAGACCATAGGGAATCAACAATGGCTGCAGCAGCCCTCAGAAGGAGATCCCTCCTAGAAGCCACACTGGGTACCACTATCCTCTGAACCTATGATCAGACCCTGGCCCTAGCCCTGCAATGTTAGTGAAACCCCAGAGCACCACAGGCAGCCAGTTGCATTTCGCCTCCACAGCTATCACCACAGCCTGTGTTTCTCCAGGTAAGCTGGTTGCTTACGGTGTGGTGGTGCTGGGGGAGGTGGTGGAAATGGGGCTGGTACTTCTTGTTTTCCAGCCTTGCACCAAAAGGGGCTGTTCCAGCCGATGGCAGCCTGTGCATGGTGCTGGTTCCCAGACTGGGCTTGCTTGCTGGTGTGGCTTTGTTCTCTCTACCCCCAGTCTGCGAATGGTGCTGACTCATGGGGAAAGGATGGGGTCTGTCTGCTCCAGTCTGGGGGTGGGGTTCCCAGACTGGGTTTGCTTGAGGTTTTTTTGTTTTTGTTTTTACTATATTCTAAATCTTTGACCTCTGTCTCAAGAATAGCAGCAGCACACTCCCCACCCCCACCCCCCAGTTTTGTAAGTTGTCTCTTCTTTCTGTTGGTTGTTTTATGTGCAGAACATTTTTAATTTGTTGATTTTTGATATTATTTCTTGTGCAATCAAGGTTCTATTGAAAAAGTCCTTGCCTATACCTATGTCTTTGAGAATTGTTCCTATTTTATCTTTCAGCAGATTCAGTGCTTGTTTTAACACTTAGATCTTTGATACTTTTTGATTTTGGTTTAGTGCATGGTGAGAGATACAGGTCTAGATTTAACCTTCTGCATGGGGCTAGTCGGTTTTCCCAGCACCGTTTATTGAAGAGGCTGTCTTCCCGTCCATGTTTTGGCCCCTTTGCCAAAGACCAGATAGCTGAATGTGCCTGGGGTTGTTTCTGCTTTCCCTGTTCCAGCGGTGGTGAGCCTATGGTATGTGTATGATTTGTTTTTCTTTTAAGACAAAAGATGTTAATATATAAGTTGTTTTTTCTAAACCAGAACCTCAGCTTTTGAGTTAATTGCAGTGTTTGCACTTAGGGATAAATAAATGGGTTTAGGGTTACAATTTGGGCACTCCTCTAAAAGGTCCACTGTCACTGCTCTCTTCTATTTCATTGTTCGTTATGTCCATCTTTTTCCTCCTTTATTTCCTTTTGTATCAATGTCTTGCTGTTTTAATCGCTGTAGCTTTGTAGTATAACTTGAAATCTGGGGTTGTGATGTCTCCTGCTTTGCTCTTATTACCCAGGATTGCTTTTGTTCTTCTAGGTCTCTTCAGGTCCCACATGAATTTTAGGCTTCTTTTCTCTAGTTTTGTGAAGAATGCTATTGGTATTCTGACGGGGTTACATTAAATTTTTATATCAGTTTTAGAAGTCTGATTCTTTTGACTATTGGTTCTGTCTATCCAGGAACAGGGGATATGTTTTCATTTTCTGATGTCTTCTTTGATTTGTTTTTTCAGAGTACTGCAGCTTTTGTTATAGAAGTCTTTCACATCTTTGATTAAGTTAAGTATTTCATTTTACTTGAGACTATTATGAATGGTACTGTTTTCCTAATTTCTCTCTCAGTGAGTTTATTATTTGTGTGCAGGAAGGCTATTGATTTTTTTGTACTGACTTTGTATCCTGATATGTTACTGAATATGGTTACTAATTCTAGGAGTCTTTTGGTGGAATTTTTTAGTCTTCTATCTAAAGGATCATATCATCTCCAACTAATAATAATTTGACTTTTTCTTTTCCTTTTAATTTCTTTCTCTTGCACATCCTTTTAATTTCTTTCTCTTGCGTTACTACTATAGCTAATGTTTTGAGAACTGTATTAAACAGGAGTGGTGGCAGCAGATATCCTTGTCTTGTTTCTGATTTTAGAGGGAAAGCTTTCAGTTTTTGCTCATTTAATAGAATGTTGGTTTTTGTTTTGTCATAATGACTTTTATCAGATTGAAATAAGATCCTTCCATACCTATTTTCTTCAGGGTTTTTATCATTAATGGATGTTAGATTTTGTCAAAGGCTTTTTCTGCATTGATCAAGATGATCACAGTTTTGTCCTTGTTTCTGTTTATGTGATGTATTACATTTATTGATTTTCATATGTAGAGCCATCCATGCATCCTGGGATGAATCCACTTGGTTCAAAAGCATGCATGTAGGTCTGAGCTGGCAAATTTTCCTTTCATGGCTTGAAACACTTCACCTCAAGCTCTCCTTGCCTTTAAGGCTTGTGATTCTGTGATTCTAGTGGGTTTACCTTTAAAAGTGTTTTTTTAATTATATAAAACAGTTTTTAAGGACTCTATGTGCCTCACTTATCTGTATATTTAATTCTTTTCTTGTAGTTGGAAAGCATTCTGTTATTATTTCTGTAAACAGGTTTTCATGCTATTGTGTGTAATCTCCTCTTTTTTTCTTTTTAAATCAGGAATGGAACTCAGGACCTTGCACTTTCTTGTGCCACTGAGCTATATCCTCAGCCCTCTCCTCTGATTTCTTATTAATTCCAACTAATTTTAGTGTTCTTCGCATCACCTAACAGCTTTGGGTCCCTTTTGTGAGTTCTCTTCTTGTTTCTAAGGTATCTCTGAATAAACAGCCATGTCTTCTAGTTCTGACACTGTCCCCACATTGTTGGCTTCTCCTGCCCATGCTGTCAATAGAATTTTTAATTTCCTGGATTTCCGTTGAAAACCTTTTTATGGACTCTTAATTCTTTGCTAAACTGGTCATTCATGTTTTTATTATTTTGTTGCTCTCAGCTAGCTTTTTGTTAGTGTCTTGTATAAATTCTCTGATTCTTTTGTTCATTATATCTATTATCTGTTTAATTATGTCTTCTTTGAGCTCACAGAGCACCTTATTGACCTGTTTTTAAATCTCTTTCATTATCCTTTCAAATAATTCAGCTGTGCAGCTTTTGTTTTTCTCTCCTTGATGCCCCATAGATCACCCTTGAAGGCGTTGGGAGTTTTTGGAGGCATCTTGCTGCCTTGTCTTCTCATGTTTCTATTTTTTGTTTGTTTGTTTTGTTTTGTGCTGAGAATTGTGGGTGGATAGTTTCATTACTAGTAAGGATGACTCTTTAGTTAGTGTCTGATTTTCAGCGATGCACCTGAGAGTGGCTGATTTCTGAGCTTTGCCTCTGTTCCAAGATACGACCACCTCTGTTAATTTGGGAAAAGAGATTGGAGTGCAATTGGCCCAGCACCTAGTTCTCTGGGAATTAACTGTAGTATTTTCAATGACACAAAAGTAATCCTGATATTGGAATACAGAGAAAACATATTGATAGCACCAACTATGTGACCCTAGCAATAGCAAGTAAATCAGTAACAATAATATCATCCAGTGCAAACCGGATATTGACCTGCCAACAGAACCAATAATGTGCTACTCTTACCCATAGAAGAGTAATAATCATAATACAGACACCAGACAAATCAAATATTGACATATAGTAAATATCTACTAAATGTGACAACTGTGTCTCCACTAACAATAGAAAAGAATTCAACAGTAAAAACACAGTTAACTAACATTTAAAGATTAACAAAGCTTAGTAGTTACATTAGTAATGATATGAGGGTGAGGAATGAGAGACTGAAGGGAGAAAATCTTGAAAAAATTTAGTAACAAAAGATGAAAAAGAAAGAAAAGTGGGATAAAGGATTCTATTAAGGAATAAAAGAATATCAGAATTAGATAAAGGTAACAGAAAGGAACAAACAAGAAAAAGACAATAAAAGAAGAGAAGAGAGAAAAAGAAAATACAAGAAGGAGAAAAGAAAAAATTAAAAGGGAAAAGAAAAAAAGAAAGGGAAAAAAAGAAATTTCCCAAGTCCCCCAGAAACCATTGATGAATAAAAAAGGAAAGAGAAATGAGAATATATATGTATATTTGATATATATCCTATCTATCTATCTATCTATCATCTATCTATCTATCTATCTATCTATATATCTATCATCTATCTGTATTTTATTTTGATTCTGGGGATCGAACTCATGACATGCTTGCCAGGTGGGTGCTTGTGCTGCTGAGCTAAAGCCCCGACCCCTCTGTATTTATTTTAGACAGAATCTCACTTTGCAGTCCAGGCCAGCCTTGAATATTTCTCTGCATTTTTGAATGAGTGGTCTCTTTCCAGGAGTCACACTTTTGGAATCCAGGGAGCCAGGGTTTCCCTGCCTTGCTGTGGCCTTAGGCTTGTGAACTGCCCCACTGTTCCAAAGGCCCATCTGCCAACCCAGGCCGTGGCAGCCATCCACACCACGACACTGCTAGTTGGGGAGGGCAATCAGACTCCAGTTTCTCCTACACATAGACCACAGGGTGGGGACTGGAGCAGGCTGTGGACTTGCTGCCAGCACTTTCAGATCTAGTCTTCTCTGAAGGCCACTCTTGCCTGGCTTGGCTTCTTGCCATGAAGGTTGGGGCTTGTGTCCTTCCCAGCCTAAGCTTCAGTTTCCCAAGTGCTCTGTATCTAGTCCCACTCCCGGTATACAGCTGTCTCCTGTGGCTGTTTCTCACCAGTGGGAGTTGTGTTTCAGTTGTTCTGAGTCTCAGTCTTAATTAATAACCTGCTTCCTAAAGAGGCGCTTGATTAAACACTCTCTGGCAATAAGGCACTAGATTCCCTGTTATGCTGTTGCTTGCTACATGGAAAGAGTCACCTTGGAGCAAAACCCCACCCTGCTTTTGCAGTTCAAAACAGCCATGGGCTCCTCCTGGGGCCAGCACCACCAACCCTGTCCATGGAGCTCCTGGCCTAGGGTGTTTACCTTGTGTCTGTAGAGCTGGGTTCTTCTGGGAGCTGGGGCTGAGCTTCCAGATGCTTTGTCTTTTCTCTGCATTGTGGTCCATTTCTCTGACTTCTCTATAGCTCACAATTTTCCTGATCCCTTGAGATCTAGGGGTTTTTTTCCTCTCTTAGCTAAGTTGTTATTTTCCAGGTGTCTGGATTCCGGATCTCAGAAGGGTTGAATTTTGCTGCCAATCACTGATTCACCATTTTCCCCATTTCCAAACATGACTTTTTAAAAAGCAAATGTGAGCAGCATTACAAGATGGATACCTTTGTTTTCTACTACTTCTTATATTTCCATTGGGAGTTTTTGAAATTTAACAAAATTTAGCCAAACTTTTTCTCTGTATGAATTTGTAATCACTATATTTACAGTGTCTGTCTGTCCAACAAATATACTGTCAAAAATAGTTGTGTTACTTAAGGAATTTTTATTTTTCTTTTTGTGTAGTTTTAGATGTGGCTGATATTTGTCCTGTTGATCTGATATCTCACCACTACATATAGTAGTAACATAATTTATTCTGGGAAGAATTCAGTACTCTAGGTTCACAATAAACTAGGCCTTTACACTGCTGACTGAATGCGTAGGAACCCAGGGAGCCCTATGCAGCCATATATTACTTGATGATCTAATACGTAACAGTCCTGTGGCAGGTGCTCCAATGGTATGAAATGCACTTGAGGAAGATCCCTGAGACAGGTCATACTGAGCAGTGTACCTGACTGGTTACCTGACTGGGAAGGAGGAGTGAAAAGATCAGTTTGCATTGTATACCCATTCTCAGGCTGGGGCTGGATGATGAGGGACTTGAATGGAACATGATTGGAAAATTGGAGACCAGGTGGCCTGGGGGGGAGGTGGGTAGGTAGAGCTCTCTGAATGAATAAAAACATGAAGATATATGTGTCCCCTGTGGATACTCACCAAAGTGTGGTGCAGGGGAGGAGTTTAATGATAAGTGATTTGGATCATTCATTCATTCTGTGGGTAACAGGCACCCTCTTTTCCAGACACCTGTATCATTATCCAGGGGACTCATGAACGGAGCAGCCATGGCAGCAGGGTTGGAGGTTATGTTCACTGGTGATGGCCACAGTTGCCTGCCAGTGGTACAGATTATTACCAAGGTCCCAATATGGCACCCTTTCCCAGCAATCCAGCATGGAGATTATATTGTACATCTTCCCTCAGGGAAATCACAGTGTTTTAGAATAAACAAATCTCTAGACACAGATTTACCTTCTCAATGTGCAATGCTTCTGCCAAAATTACCATCCATGGATTTACTCAATGCCTTAACTGCAGTGTGACGACGGCACCTGTTTACTGGAATTCAGACGTCCCCATCATCCTGATGCAGCTGGCTAGATGGAATTGTGGAAAGGCCTTTGGAAGACTCAGTTATAGTGCTGCCTAGAATTCAGGACCCTTCGGGGCAGAATCAAGGTTCTCCAGGTGGCTGATGTATTTGGAGTTAACATCCAATGTATGGTGCTCTTTCTCCCATAACCAAAATCTCTGAGTTCAGGAATCAACAGATGGAAATGGGAGTGGCACCATAGTCACCCACTTGCAAAATTTTAGCGTCTTGTTATTGAGATTTTATGCTCTGCTGACCTAAAAGTCCTAATCCAGAGGGAGGAATACTTTCACAGGAGACACAATGCCTCTATTGAACTAGAAGTTCAGAATACCATTCAGTCACTCTGGGCTCATACCTCAGAATCGACAAACAAAGAAGGGAGCTACTGTGCTGGCTGGAGAGATTGTTTTTGACAACCAGAGGGAATTTGGTCTACTATTCCACAATGAGAGTAAGAGAGTGTATCTGGGGCAAAGGGAGAACCCTCAGGGCATCTCATAGTGTTTCTGTGCCCATGAAAACTACAACACAATTCAAGTAAGACTACCAATGGCCCGAACCTTTCAGGAATAAAGATTTGAGTCACCTGGCAAGTAAAAATCAGCAGCTAAGATGCTTAGGGAAAAGGCAACACAGAATGGGAAGAACAGGGCTATAGACATCAGCTGTAACCTTGTGAACTCTTACAAAGCTAGGATTGTAATGGTTTTTATGAATATGTTAATATATACAAAATATATTTGTTTTATTCTCTTTCATTCCCCTATTATGTTACATAGGATATTTTAACTTTATGGAAGAATAGACTAACTCCCCAAAATATTGTTAACTTTTTATGATAATATTTAAGTCATGAATTACCAAAGAGATGAGTAAACATAATCCAAGAGTTTTGGATTTTGTAAAAGAGTGTATTTTTTATTTTATGTTGGGTACTTGTATTGCGTTAGGTTAAAAAATGATCTGGTCATCACTGGAAAGTTAAGCATAAATTATGGAGCTGTGTATGGCAGCCAGGTTGAGGGGTGGGCTTATGGTGGCTAGTTTCCTGTGTCACCTTGTCTAAGTCATTGTATCAAACATTATTATAGATGTTTTTGTGAGGGTGTTTGCTTGACAGCTTTCCTTTACTGTGACAAAATATCTGAGGTAATCAACTTAAAAGAAAGGAAGCATTCTGTCAATGGCACCTGGCCCTGTTGCTTTGAACCAGTGGAGGCTCAGTATATCACGGTAGGCGTGTGTGGTGAGGAGGCCTTGCTCATCTCCTGGCAGCTGGAAAACAGAGACAGGAAGGAGCACCATGGCCTGGCTTTCTTCCGCTAGGTCTCTCTTTCTGAAGCTTCTGCTGCCTCCCAGTGTCACTGCAGGCTGGACCTTTGGGGGACATAAGATAAGATGCAAACCATAGCAGTGTATTTGGATGAGATTAACATTTAAATAGATGGACTTAGAGAAAACTCCCCTTCCCTGTGGTGGGCCTCCTCTCTCCACTGGAAATCCGAAATGAACTAAAAGGAGTTCCATGAAGAAGAGGAAATTCTGCATCAGACAGCAATAATGGCTCCTCATCTGGGTCTCCAGCCAGCATTCACAGTCACCATGATCATGTGAACCAGCACCTTGACATAAATCTCTCTCATAATTCCTAACAGGCCACGTAATTGTCCAACTCCCTTGTGGTTTAAACTACAAATACAGCCACAGTTTTGCAAAACCTTGGAGCACATGTTCAACACTGCTGGGGTCTGTGTCTCCCAGTTTATAATCTTACTTCACTGCAAATAAATGTAATTTTCTTTGTTCTTGACTAGGTTGATTTTATTCTTGGTCAACAGAATTCAAATAGTTAAAGTATGTTACAAACTTCTTTTGTTATTCATTGCTGAAAACCACCTAACAATGGCTTCATGTCTGAGTTCTCCTACTAAGAACATATCTGAACATATCTTTTAAAGCTGTATCACCTTTATAAGATTAGTGGACACTTGGAAGAATAAGTGGAGAATAAATTTTTTAAAATACTGGATTTAGGGACGGAAATATAACTCAGTGGCAGAGCACCTGCCTGTGGTCCCGAGTTCAATTCCCAGTACTAAAAAACAAAAACAAAAACTACTAGATTTAATGCAAGAATTAAACCTGAAAACAGACACTAGGTCAAGGTAGGAAGGAAAGTCGAGATGCCAAGGGTGAGAGGGAACTTTACAAAAAAAAAAAGATTAAAAACACTTTCTTCTTTTAAATTATCATTTAACTGTATCAACAAATCTCTCCTTTTTCACAGGATGCCCTGAGATTAGCTTGGGAACTGCTGTAGTGTAGGTCCTTGATGTCTCTCAAATGCCCCTGTGTAGAAGTTTGCTTCCCAGCCTGTGTGGCACCACGAGGTGGTAGAACTTTAAAGAGCTGGGTGTAGTGGATGAATTTAGGTCGCTGGGGAGACATGCTCTTGAGTAAGAATATTGAGACTGTACCTCCTCCCTTTTCTTTTTTGCTTTTTGGCCACCATAAGGTATGCAATTTAGCTCAGGTTCCTGCTGTGATGTATTGTGTTATGGCAAGAACAAAAGCAACAGGGCAAAGTGACCATGGGCTGAAACCTCTGAAAACATGGGCCAAAATAAACTTCCTGTTGGTAACTTTATTTATTACAGGTATTTTTTACAATACCAGAAAGTTGACTCATGTAAGAACCCAGAAGAATGGAGGTTGAGCCAGGCATGGTGATGTAGGCCTGTAATCCCAGCACTCGGGAGGCTGAGTGTGAGACCAGTCTGGGTTATGAAGTGAGTTCCAGGCCAGCCTAAACTGCCTAGCAAAACCCTGTCTCAAAAAAAGACTGGAAAAAAAAAGATGGAGGTTGAGGAACAGATTTGGGATGAGTTAAAAAAAGCCCTTTATATTCTCATCACTTTGTTTTGGTGGCAGAAACAAAGTGAAAATCTTCATTCAGATAGTAGATAAACAATAAGAAATGTCAACAGTTTTTCCAGGGTTTCTTATCTACTAAGGCATGTGTGAAATTCATCAGTAAATTCTCAACAGTCTGATGTTTCCTTTCATAGCTACTTGTTGGGAGCCCGGAAGCTGGAAATTGACCTAGGATGTGACTCAGATGTGATCCTGCAGTAGTTGAGCAGTAACTTTCCTCCCATTAGAAGGATAAGGGATCCACCTGAACCCAGCTTTGTCTTTTCCGTGTTTTTCTCCTATCCTCTCTCTGGTCCTTAACCCCAAGAACCTCAGGAGCTGCACTGGGTCACAGCATATGGCACCCAAACAGGGACAAGGTAAGAGATTGAGGGCGAGGGGACACTTCTTATTTGTGTGCAACCAGGGGGAAAAGTGTATTGGTATAGGTCAATAGCCATCACTGGAGTGTATTGATATTGGCTTCATCAGAAGTAAAGAAAGGGGCATTGAAACGCCCTTATTCTCAGGGCCAGTTATAAACAGGCCTGAGAGAAACCCCTTCCCTTGAAAAGAAAAAAAAAAAAAAAAAGAGGTATCAGAGATTGATTATTCCAGCTGTCTAACTATGGGACAAACTTATTCAAAAGAATCACAAATATATAAGAAACTGTTTGTTGTATGCTTGATTCCAGTATTTACATTCCTTTTGTGGATCTGGATTAGACAAGATCTTAATATCTTTAAATTTCTTGAGACAATTACAAGGGAACTTGCTCCAGGCACTATTTCAGAATCAAGTCCGGAGCAAGGAAAAGATGGCAGCATGACTACCACCCTGATAACTTTAACTGAGCCACTAACTGTCCATTCAGCAAAACCTTCAACTACCTGTCCAAAGTGTAGACGACGGTATCTTTGGGTCACTTGATATAAATTCAACTGTTACAAATGAAAACCTTCCAGCCCTGCCAGAAAGTAGGGGTATGAAGGCTCAGACAGCTTCCTTGAGATGGCCTGGCCCTGCTTGGCTTAGCAGGCTCCTAATGGGTGGGGGGTAATATGGTCCTGATTTGTGGTTTTCTGTTTACAAAATACTGTTACAAGAGACAATTTCAAATAACCAATACGACAACAACTAACCTTTAAAACTTCTAAAAGTCCAACATTTGGCTTTCACTAGCTGATAACAGGCTGGCTCCAGCATATCATTGTCTCACTATGGCTTTGCAGTGGGTCTTGATATCTGGTAGTGTAAATTCTCAAACTCCATTGTTTTTCAGAATTGTTTACTACAGGGTACTTGTTTCAAATTCACGATTAATGTAACTCTACATTTATTTAAGTCCTTTCTGCCTTCTTAAGTCAATTTTAGTTGTCAATACACTGACACTACACAGCTTGCTAAATTTCTTGAGTTTGTCTCCAGAAGAAGAAATTGTAAATTTACATACTTGGGAGGAAATTGGAAAACACTTTAGAGGAAGACTCGGGGGGAAAAACAAACCAACACAAATCTAGCTGGACCTCTACAAATTTCGAAGTGTTGTTATCAGGGAGAAACGGCTGCTCTCTGCTCCTCTCACTACTCCTCACAGGCCCCAGGCAGGGAGGGCACCGAGGAGCTCCACTGAGCCTGGAGTAAAGGAAGAGTGGTTCACTCTACTCAAAACTCAGATCTCCCTAGATTATTCTACTGCTCAATTGGTTATTCTTCCTTTGACAAAAATTGGAAAATCTATAAATAAAGAAAGGGCACCAAAGGATTTTTGGATCTTCTGATACTTATTAGAGAGGTGGGACACGGCTCTGGCCTGCCCGAGCCACTCAGGTTTTTCCTATCACCTGTGCACATGCTTTATGCCTCAAAAGTTTACACTGCACTGGTGCTCAGATCCCCAACGACAGCGGGCCTCCAGCCCAGCAGGAGCACGACCTGCGTGTCGCGAGAGAGCCCAGTGTGCCCAAATACAAAATGCAGTTTTCTTTTTTCTCTATACCTTACCACAAAAATTCTTTATAATCTTCAGGTCTTAAAAGGAGTTAAATGTGCTCACAACTTAAATTTCAAAAAACAAAAGGGAGGATTCACCTTATAATAGATTTCACTTGGCAGTATGTACCATTTAAAATATTTAAATTCTAATAAAGATATAACTACCTCAGCAGATAGATAATGTAATCAAATAAATCAAATCTAAAAAGAGTTCGTTGGAATGATCTTCATACTGGACAATAAAAGCACCCAGTCCAGTGCTGATGTGGGATTGAGGGTATGCTTATGTTTTTCCAGGAAAAGCTAAATGGCCTATCTGGGTGCCAGTGTGTACTGTCCAGCTATATCATGGACCCAAACCCAGAAAAGGAGTTTGTTCTACCTCTCAAGAAGCAGATGCTCCGTTCTGACAGTGATGCCTTGGAGACCATGCTACAACTGATAGAAAAGGACGAAGCTAGAACCAGCCTTAATTGATCCAAGATGTCCAGAAGATGGTAACAAAAAAATAAAAAAGTTCCAAATAGATGGTAGAAGTGCATAGTAAATCCTATGACAAAAATATATGTTATATTTGCAGTATATATCATTTAAAATATTTTGTCTTTTTCAAATTCTTTGATAAGATATCTCTGCTAATTGACCTACAACAAATCTGACTAATCTATTTAAAATTACAAATTCTACAATTGTGAAAATTTTGCATAATTCAATTTGGCTAAAATATATTTGAGTGCACCCTGATTGTGTAAGATGTTCATCAGTCTGCCTGTGTATCTCTCTGTTTGTCCAGTCTGTTAAGCTATTGTTGGAAGTCACTGAGCTAGTGATAGCTCACATGTATGGAGCCAACAGCACAAGTGCCTGTACAGGAGTGCCCACACAGCACAGAACACCTAAGAAATGCCCTGAGGGCACGGGGTGCTGGAGGTGGCAGGTGTTTCAACCCCAAGGACCCAGAGTATGAGAAGCAAGCTAGTTCAGCAAAGCCCCCATGAAATAGCCCCCAGGAACTTAGAGAGTTCTTGCAGACATTGACAGCTCTGTGTTTGTTTCTACATCTGTTTGAATTTGTACATATTGTGTGTCCATGTTTGTCCATTTGTCCATTCTGTAAACAGCTATTCCTTTTATTTGAGCTCAACAATTTTATTTTATCTTTTTACATTTTTGGATCATTTAATCAAGGTTTATTTGGGTTGCTGAATTACAGAACATGCTTCCACCTGGTACAAATGCCACCTGAGTTGCCAGCTGGTCCAAATGATGCAAAGATTGGTTATGTAAATGTAATATATATTGTTGTTTACTATTGACTTGAAAGTCTCATTGTTTAAAAAATTAAGTGGTTAAATGTTATAATTGTGTTTTTCATAAGTCATCAAAAATTATATTAAGATAATTAAAAGTCCCTTGGGGTTAGGATTATTGGACAGGGTTTCAATTGATGAATAAGAAAGCAGCTGCCTGGTAACATTTTTAACCAGTTCTTGTTCATTGATTGGAGGCCGAAATCATCTCCATAGCTTTATGGGAGACACCCTAACTAAAGTTAAAGTATTATTATAATATATTCACATTGGCCATCATCAAAAGAAATAATACAATAAGATTTTTATTTTTAAATGCCCAAACAAAGGTTTTCATATGGTTATGACAAATGATGGTTAACTTAATGATGTATTCATATTTTCATGCTTCCAGATATTCTGGTTTTCCAAAATGTAAAACAAAGATTGTTTATGGTGACAAAATTTTGGTTCAGATTCAGACCTCTGCCTTCAACAAATGCTTATGAAATCTATATCCCACTAAACATCAACAAGTTAGGTAGAAGCTTTTATGTATTAGATAGTGATAATTGACTAAAAGATATTTGATGTCAAAATGCAAATTCAAGTGTGTTTTAAAAATGTCATCATGATTGTCATGTTATAACATCAGCTATGGTTTTGATTTCTAATTTTCTGTGTAAAATATGTAACTGTTTGTTAATATTCTACAGATATTGAAATGTTAAAACATCCATGGTTGTTAAAAAAATAATGGTTCTATTTCATGTTCTAAGATGTTTGATATTTAGATAAGAGCTAATGCCTCTACTACATTGTACTGTTATCAGTCTTTTCTTCTGGATTTTCAACAACTGGGGCACAGAGACCAACAATTAGAGAGACAGGTGGGCTAAGAGAACAGCCAGTATTTTGGCCCTAGCCCTCCAATGTCAATGAAGACCCAAGACATAAGAGAACTTCTGCTGTATCATCCTATACTCAGTGAGGCCCTGGTCTTCTGATCAAGAAGATTATGAGACCACTGAGGAAAGTGATCATCGGTGTGTGGTGTGCCAATAGAGAGTCACCAGGAGAAAAGCCTCCCAAGCTTTCAAAGAAAGCAATTTGGTCAAGCAATGGCCGTGACTCATCCGAACGGCTGACCCTGACAGAAGAACTAAGAGGTGCTATAGTTGGTTCCAAGGTTCCTGAGAAGACTTAGCTGACCTTGATAGATAACAAAAATTGATTGTATTCAAAACAGGTCTCACTTTAGCTTGGTCTTGAACATCCTCCAGACTCCAGAAAATGCACAACTACTAGAGATATATAAAACAATGTTAAAGTAATATGTTATAAAAGAAAATCAAATCACTAATACCTTTTGACAACTGCCAGCTACATTGGTAGCTGACTACTGTCACAGATTAATGGACTGCACAGGGTTTCAATTGCAGAATGCAGGGACTTAAAATCTTTGGACTGCACTTAAAAAGATCTTTTACAGAGTTCTCCAGTATAGCTCCTCCAGCTTCAACTGACCACCCATCTTGTGCAACCAAGAAACAAAAGAGATGGATATGTTGGAGCCCTTGTAGCTGGAGATTGACCTAGGGCATGACCACATGTGATGCTACCAGAAAACAAAAAGCTCTTGCGTCAGCCACATGAAGAAGTTGCTATAGCCCAGGCCAAGCTTCTAGACAATCCAAGCACTGGGTTGCTAGGCAGAGGGGCTGAAATTGACATCATCTTTCCTGGTATATAAACAAACATGCATTGGTTGAGCAGTACCTTTCCTCCCATCAGGAGGATAAGCACTCCACCTGACCACAGCTCTGTCTCTTGTTTATTTTTCACATCCTCTCTTGGTCCTTAACCCCAAAAACCTCAGGAGCCTCACTGGGTCACGGAAACTACTCTGTGGTGCATAGTTAGTACTGAGAGAACTCACTGAGATTATGATGCTATGTAAAGATTCAAAATACATCAAAGTGATATAGGAGGCGGGGCATAGCAGAGCTGGCTGTGGAAATGGGTGGACCTGTCTGTTTCAAGATCCTAGGGCCCAGTCGGATTCTCAGGCTCTGTATACAGAACTTCCAGTGGATTCCCTTGGGATGTGGCAGCCTGAAGGAGACCAGACACTGGGAGAAGCCTGCTGCCCCAGTAGTGCCTGCTTTTCATGATAGTGATGCAGGGTGCAATTTTATTTTTGCTTTTATCCTTTTTTTTTTTTGTTTTTATCTTCCCCTTTCACCCCTCACCTTTGATATAAACATGTGGAACTTGGAATACTTTTATTTGGTGAGTCATTTTTAAAGGAACTACTCAACATTATAAGTACATTATCAAGGAAAAATTTGGAAATCGTGTTATAAGAAGGTAGGAAGAACTACAACTCAACAAAAGAAACACCAATAACCCAATTTTTAAAATGAGCAAAGGACTTGGATAGACATTTCTCCAAAGAAGATATACAAATGGCTAATAAGCACATGGAAGAAAAAACTCAACATCATTAGTCATGAGGGAGATGCAAATCAAACTCACTGTGAGATGCCACTTCAATAGGATGACTGTAATAAGTATAAAGGGAGAGAGAAGAAATAACAAGAGCTGATAAAGGTGTGGAAAAGCTGGAATTTTCTCTTATATCAATGTAAAATGGTGCAGCTACTCTGGAAAAGTTTGGAAAGTCTTCAAAATATTGCAGAATTACTTTGTGACTTCAAGAGATATACCTAAAAGAACCAAAAACCAAAATTTATGCAGCATTGTACATGTGTCTGTCTACAAATAAATCAAACTAGAATATACATACAATAGTTCTGACATAATAAGAAACGTTTGGTCTATGCCCCATACCCTGGCACACTTTTCCCCAATCCCATGAAAACACCAAAGGAATGAGTATGTTTTGCATGCTAATAGGATGACTGGTGGCTGGAAGCTTGTGGACAGCCCCAGGGTGGGGACTGTTGCCAAAGAAACTAACCCAGTGATTACAGGGTTGGAATATTCAGCCCCACCCCAACCCTTTGGGGAGGGCTGAGAGGTGGAAGGTTGAGCTGGTCACTGAAGTCCAATAATATGGTCGATCAGACTTCATTAGGAGCCTTCCTAAAACCTTAAGAGGATGGGTTGGAGGGCTTCTTGGCCGCTGGGGTGGGGTGGAGTTGGTGTGGAGAAATGCACACCCCTTCTCAAGTCTCTTGCCGTAGGCCCTAAGAGTCTTCTTGCATTTGACTGTTGATGGGTTGCATCTCTTATAATAAATTATAAACATGAGCACGTCCCTAAATTATCTGATCTGTCCTAGCACATTATCTACCGGACCTGAGAGTCACACCTAATGGGTGAGGCCATCACTGACAGGCATGGTGAAAATTCACAGAAGAGCAGAGCCATTTCCATCTGCAGCACCTGTCCTAAAACGTGACCACACACATCTGCCCTGCGTGTTCAGAGAGGCACAGCCACACTGTGTCTGCCCCAGATTCCTCACAGCAGCAGGTCCTCCATTCCCCTTTAAATCCTTTGTTCTGTCCTCTTGCTGTTTCCACTCTCCAAACTCAGCCTCCTCCCACAGGAAGAATAAACAGCCATGGCTGCTTATAGGGAGGTTCCTCAGCTGGACTCTTTCCCTCTGTTCCTGTAACCTGCTGAGGAGGGGTTGCTGTGGGAAGTGTGAGTCCCCCGCCAGTCAGTAACAGCGCAGGAGGCCTAGGTCCAGCCAGGCTCTGGGGAGGAGCAGAGTGTCGGGACCCTGCTCTTCAGTGCTGCAGGCCTGAGCTACTTGAGGTTCTGTTCGAATTTAACTAAAATGCGGGGAATCCAGTTGGAGTGGACAGAGACCAAGAGAATTGCTTTCTGTGAAAAAACAACACAGTAGGTGTCAGGAATAGTTCCTCTTCAGCGACTGCTAATTAGCCATAATAAGGAATGTACCGCAAGGCCATTATGTTAAGTGAAAACAGTCAGACACAAATGGTGTTCAGACACATGCTGAGACCTAGATGAACTCTGAAAAACATAGGCTAAGTGAAATAATCCAGACCCCCAACACAAAACTCTATGATTGCACTTATAGAAGACACCTCATGTAGATGAATTCTTAGGCAGAAATAGAACCACACTTGCTAGGGGATGGGAACGGGAGGTGAGTGTAGAATGGGCACCGAGTTTCAGTCTGGGGTGATGACAATGGATTGGGAGCAGCGGCAATAGCTGCACCATATTGTAGATGTAATCAATGCCTCCTACTGAATTTTACTCTTAAAGAAGTAGCTAAGAGAGCAAATTTTCTGTTATATATTACTTTACAGTTATACAAAGTTAATAATGTAATATTTCCCAGACTGGGTGAATTGTATGGTTTTTAAAGCAGATCAGGGACAAGGAAGGCTTTACCAAACATGTGTGAGCCTGTCCCCAGGACGCTCACGGAGGCCTCCCCTACCGTGCAGGCATGGTGCACAATCTGGGAATTTTCTGTTTCTGGTGCTATATCTACCTTTTAAAGACATTGCTGAGTTCAGCAGAATTTTCCACATCCATTGGTGTTTTGCTTGCTATTCACTTTCTTAAAAAAGTGGACAATTTAGATAAAGAAAACAAAAGGTCCAATTACTATTCATTTCACCTCAAAGCAAAACAATACTTGTTTTCCCTTTTTTTTTTTTTAGTAATACAGGGACTGAGCTCATGACTTTGCACTTGCCAGGCAGGCAGGCACTTATGCCACTAAGCTAAGTCCCTGACCCCCACATTGTTTAATAGAAAGCAATGCCAGACCTGTTTGGAAGCGCTGGAGATACCCACAGGGAAGCAGTCTTCCCATGAGCTGTGTCTGTGGGTGACGGTGGGTAAATGCTGCCCTCGGTGGCCATGGGCACTTGTACAGCTTCCACCCCTAGTGACACATTCAGCACAGTGTGATTTACACACTATCTGTAGCAGAGGTCCCCAGGGTGCCTGTAGTTTAGGGTCGCATCTGCATTCTGCATTTTTAGCCTGCATACCACTGATTTGTAAGTGTGGCTGAGAACTACTGATGTGAAAGCTTTTTGTTTCCAGATATATTAAGAGGCTGAACTCCAAATTTAGCAACTTTATAAACTGACATTTAACTGTAAGTAAAAACCTGTCCTAAAGAACCCTTATAGTAATATCCTTTGCTATGGTCTGAATGTGTCTTTCCCAAAATCCATATTAGAAACTTAATCTCCATTGTCATAGTTAATGGTATTTAGAGGTTCAGCCTTCTAGAAGTAATTAAGATGAAATGACAGTATGTGGGTGCAGTCCCCAGGACAGCCTTAGTGGCTTTAAAGGAGGAGGAGCTCCAAGCTAGCAGTCAGTGACAGAGGCAGAAAATGGAGCCAAGACACCCTCTTTTCTCTAGTCTGTCCCATGTACGGGCCACGACAGGTTTGTAGATTTGATCTACTCAGACCTTGGAGAACTCTGTGTCGTCACTTCTCCAGGCCATTTCCAGGCTGTTCTTGGACCCCAAATTGCCCAAGCCTGAGCTTCTAATCCCTGGGGTTCACCCTATCCCAAGGCAGGTTGCACTGAGAGTGTTGTTTCTGGCTCACATAAGACAGAGTAGGACTTTAAACAGTAGAACTACGTAATGACCTCAATGTGATGACCTCCATGCACCCTGGGGATATTCTCACAAGGCTTGAGGGGTGACACTAAGAATCAGATGCACCCCCTACCTTTGGGATGAGTCCTCCAGCACTGGCTGCTGAACTCATTTAATGAGTTGGGCTTTTCTTGGTAGGGTTTTTTGTTTTTTACATTTTACTAATGCTTCAATTTCACTGCTTGTTATTGAATTATTCAGGGTTTTAAAATCTTGTTTCAGTTTTGGTAATTCATTTGCACATAGGAATCTATTCATATCTTCTGAATTCTCCAATGTATTGGCATACAAGTTTGTGAAGTAGTTGTTAATATATCTCTTGATTTTGGCAGTGCCTATTGTGATTTCATCTTTTTCATTTCTAACTGCATTGATTTTTTTTTCTCCTTTTTGGGTTAGATTGGCTAAATTTGTATATATTTTTTATTTTTTCCAAAGAACCAATTCTTCTTCTTCTTCTTCTTCTTCTTCTTCTTCTTCTTCTTCTTCTTCTTCTTCTTCTTCTTCTTCTTCTTCTTCTTCTTCTTCTTCTCCTCCTCCTCCTCCTCCTCCTCCTCCTCCTCCTCCTTCTTCTTCTTCTTTCTTCTTCTTCTCCTCCTCCTCCTCCTCCTCCTTCTTCTCCTTCTTCTTTTCGCCTCATTTCACTGATTTCTGCTCTGATATTTGTAATTCCCTTCTGTTTACTGGCTTTGGGCTTGGATTACCCTGTTATCTAGGTCTTGAGGTGCACCATTAGGTCACTGATTAGGGCTTGCTCTGTGTCTGCGATGTAGGCTTTCACAGACACACGTTTCCCTCTCAGGACTGCTTGCATTATGTTCCTTCAGTTCGGGTATGTTGCACTGGTTTTATGATTTAGTTTTAGAAACTGTCTTATTTCTTTTTTGATTTCTTCTGGATCTCATTGTTTATTTAAGAGTATATTATTTTAGTTTTCATTCATTTGTATAATTTGTGTTTTCTTTCATCATGGATTCTAACTTAATTACACTCTGATCTGACAATCTGTGTGGCATAATTTCAGCTCTTTTACTCTGCTTAAGTTGGCTTTATTGGCTGGTGTGTGGTCTGTTTTGGAGAAAGTTGCATATGCTGCTGAAAAGAATGTGTAATTCTGTTGCTGGAGGGAACCTCTGTAACTATATTTTGAGTCATTTGTTGGGAGGTTTGGTTCAACTCTAATATTTCTTCATGGGGATTTTTGGACTAGTTGATCTGTTATGTGTGACAGTGGGCTATTGAGGTCACCCATTTTAATTGTCTTTATGCTTATCTTTTTGTTAATGCCCAGTAGGACTTGTTTTATAATATTGGATTTGCCACTGTTTGGTGCATGCATGTAAATAATTGTCTTCTCTTTCTATCATTGTTTTTCTTTCTATCATTTGATTAATCAATGTATAGTGACTTCTTTGCCTCTTTTAATCAATTTTAGTTTAAAATTCACCTTGTCTAAATATTGGATAGCTATACCTGCTTTTTTTAGGCTCCTGTTGCATGGAATATTGTTTTCCTTCCTTTTCTTTTTAGTCTGCGAGTTCTTTTTGAGCTAAATGTATTTTTTGTCTCCAGCATATCATTGGATTTTATTTCTTGGACTGTTATGCCAGTCGGTGCCTACTGATTGGAGAATTGAGACCATTCACACTGAGCGTTATTATGACATGTGCTGACTTATTCCAGTTGTTGCTTAATATTCCCTTCTAGTTACCCCGCCACCCTACCTGGTATATCTGTTAGCTGCATTGTCTCTTTCTAGGGTGTCCCTGAGAATTTTTTTTTTTTGGAGTGCTAGTTTTATAGTTATGAATTTCTTTAAATGTGTTTAATTTTGAAAGAACCTCCTTCTCCACAAATTTTGAAAGATAGTTTTGTGGGATGTATCAGTCTGGGTTATAGTGTTTTCTTTTAAGGCTTGAAACACTTCACTCCGGGCTCTCCAGGTTTTCAAGGTTTGTGTTGAAAAGTCTGCTGTAATTCTGGTAGGTTTTCCTTGAAAAGCGATTTGTTGTTTTTCTTTAACTGCTTTTAAGATTCTACCCTTCTATTAGCCCTCCAGGATTTTGACTCTCATGGGTCCTGGAGAAGTTATTTTCTGAATGTGGCTATTTAGCTTTCTATATGCCTCATTATCTGTATGCTAAATTCTTTTCGCTTATTTGGAAAGTTTTCTGTGATTATGTCAGTCAACAAGTATTTTTTTAATGCAACTTATGGTATGTTCTGTTTTTTTTATTAATTTAAGTTAATCTTAGCTTAGTCTTCTTTGTATCATCTAGGAGCTGTTACGTCCATTTTCCATGTTATCTAATTTTGTCATCAAGGCAAAGAAATACAGGCCTATCAGACTCATGTTTATTCTGTAGAGTATTTCTATTGACGAATTATTAATTTTAATTTTATGAGTTTTATTATATTAAAGTGAGTATTTAACAGGAAAATTATCACAAAAATAAAGTGTTGAATTTTTAATATTTATTGTTTATAAAAAAATCAAAATTTTCAACATCAACTGTTTTTTGGTGTACTAAATCTAAAAAAGAACAGCACAATAAATTCTCATATAAATGACGATGAAAATACCAACAGCATTTTACAAAAAAAAACCTTTTTCTTCAGTTATCATGACAGGGCAGTCTGCACACATAACAATGGCATATTGCATACACACGGATTGCTAATGCTGACAGCACACGTCTTTTGCTTTCCTGACCTTTTTGTGGGACGTACTCGACATCTCAGTGGTCTTGCTATTTTGTCAGGAGGTACTTATTGTATTGTACAGTGCGTAATTAACAGGAACATAAAATGTCAGTAAGATAAGGCATTAAATTCTTAATAAGTATTGTACTTTTAGAATAAACGTTTTCGTATCAGCTGTGTACTTGTTCACGAAACCTAAAAGATAACATCAGAAATAAACTCCGGTATGAACTAGAAAGAAAATACCAATGGAACTCTACCACAGAAAGAAGATTTGCTTCAACTGTCATGCCCAAGTCTTCATGCATGGCAACCACATGTTCCATACACAAGTACTGTTTACACTGACAGCCCCTAGGTTTTGTTTTCCTGTGCCTTCTTGTAGGGCACATTTGCTATCCTTTTGTTTTCCTGTTGTTGTAGTAGGTCTTTGTGTTTCTGTGCCTGCCTACTCACCTGATAGTTCATAGCATGCTCCACGATTTTTTGTGTGTAGTTCCCTGGGTGGAAATATTTTGCTTTTCCTCTGCTGTAAATGATCTCTTGTAACTTCCAGTCCCAATCCTCTAAGAAAATTTCTCTGTGGTATATCTTGGTTTTTTTTTCGGGTCTTACTATGCAGTTCAGGCTGGCCTTGAGCTCACTTTGAAGCCCTGGCTGGTCTCAAACTTGTAACAACTCTCCTGCCTCAGCCTCCCAAGTGCTGAGATTACTGGCATCTCTGCGATATCTTGCACTTGTTATTTTTCTTGTAAACTATGCCACACATGTTTAAGATCAAGTAAAACACAGCCATTGGCCAATGCCTTGTGTTTCAAGTGACATCACAGTTGCTGCATAACTCATTAACAACATCTATTCCACCTTTTTGGTTTTATTGTAGAAAGTTACCATCTCAGGCTTCCATTGTGTTGAGGTTTCCCTGTCAATAGTTCCATCATAGTGAAATGTTGACTTTAGCAGTACCGGTTTTTTTTCTTTGCCATATATGAGGCCAGTGTCATATCTTTGTGAAATCCAAAGATTATACTACACAATTCTCTGAATTGAAAGTGCAACAAATCACTTGGAATTTCTTTTTTTTTCCTGTACACAGTTCTTATGCTGGTCAACTTGTGCTGTCACATCAACTGGAAACCACAAACCAATTGTTGAATATTCCATTCAGCTGGGAGATGGGAGCACCAGTCTGTTCACAACATCATTCAGTTTATTATTACATAAATAATGACCTGATAGCTAAGTTCTAGGATAAATGTCTAAACTGAAGGCATAGTAAGTCTTAGCAGCTACAAGGGCATAAATTTTTATGCCATATTTGACCCATAACTTTTCAATAAATCTTCTACATTCCTGCAATCACCATGAGAAATCCTGCTAAGTACAGCAGACTTACACATGCTTTCAGACCAGCTAGTGAAGTGTCATAATAAATACATTTTTAACATGATTATTGGTGCATGCAGAATGTTTTACTTGCATTTCAGCCTTTATGTATTTCATAACATCTTGTACCATTTTGTCCATTACACTTTCCAACAATCCTGGAATGATGTAGGTCTGTTGGACTCACTGGGACACGCAGGTAAACATATGCTAATTAAAATTACATGGAGCATAAATTCAGTAAAAAAAAAAATCTTGTTTTGCCACTTTTGCACACATGCACACACCTTGCCATTTGTCATACCAAATGGGTAGACACAGAGATTATTTCTTGTATCTCCGGATTGTACTGAGACACATAGCCAGTACCTATTATGCTAAAGTACAAATATACAGCAGAAAAGTAAAGGATGCCCCTGCTGAACCCACTCTTATGCAAGGCCTGTCTCATTACTTGGTCACAAAAACCAGCCCTATCCTGTGATTCTGACACTCTGTCCGTACACTTGTTATTTTCGCTGCCCATATTTTTAATAGTTTTTTGTTTTGTTTTGTTTTTTTGTTTTTGAGACAGGGTGTAGTCCAGACTGGCTTTGAATTCACTAGGTAGCCCAGCCCAAACTGCCCTGGAATTCATGACAATCCTCCTTTCTCAGTCTCCCAAGTGCTGGGATTATAGGTATGAGGCATCACACCTGGTAAGAAATTTTGATCTCCTGAATTTATATTTGGGGCATTTTTATGGTCTCTAATTGTTTTCTATGCCGCTCATGCCTGTTTTGCATAATTTTTCTTAGCTCTCCTTGCTTTTTATTAGTGTCTCCTATAGATTTCACTGTTTGTTTTGTTTATATGGCCCAATATATTACTATTTATATCTCCTATGAGTTTGTCAAATGCCTTACTGATGTGTTTTGTTATCTACTCTGATATCATTTCAAACAATTGTGTGGCTTTTGGTTTCTTCCCCTTTGATGCCTCATGAATCAGCTTTGGAAAAGGTGAAAGTTTTTAGCGGCATTCTTTTGCCTTGTATTTTCATGTTTCTTTCTTTTTTGTATGTTTTGAGGCTTGCAGGTTGTTTGGAGACCTCTTAGTTAATATCTACTTTTCGGTGGTGATCTTAGGTGCAGTGAACTTGACTTTTGCCCTGTTCCAGAATCTAACCACTTCCATTTACTTAACTGGGGAAGGTGAAGAATATTTGGCCCAGCACCCAGTTTTTCAGAAATGGGTCCTATATTGTGAATGACCCAAGGCAATCCAGATATTGGTATCCCAAGAAAACCATTCCTAGCAGTAAGTGTGTCACCTTGGCTATAGTAATAAAATCAGCATCATTTATAGCATCAAATACAGATGAGTATTGTCAAACCCTGAGTACCAATAAAGTACAACCCTTAATCATAGAAAAAGTGATCTATAAGTATAGTACGAACTCTAAAAAAAACTAAATATTAACCTATTAACTTACCCTAAATATCTACTAAATAGAACAACTTTACCTATATCAACAATAGAATAGTACACATAATAATGTAAAGTTAACTGGCTATCTGGAGATTCATTAAAATTAGTAGTTATATTAGTAAAATAGATGATATGGGGAATTGGTGAGTGAGAAGAGCAAAATCTGAAAAATTAATTAATGAGTTATGTGAAGGAGAAGAGGGAGTAGAGATAAGGGCTCCTCCTGAGTCAAATGAAATTAACAGTGATAGCCAAGAGTCACATGGAGGAACGAATGAAAAAAGAAGAACAGAGATCAACAGACGGCAAACACGGAAATAAAAGGGGAAAAGGAAAAGAGAGAAAGGGGATAAAAGAAGCTACAGGAGGGAAACAGGGAGAAAACCCCCAAAACCACTGAAAGAAACATAAAAATAATACTAAACAGAAAAGTCAAAAAGACTGACTCAAAGAGGAAAATGTTGTGTTGCTGAATGAAAAGTTTCTAAGGAATTTCTGGAGCGCCTCAGGGCTGGGGCTGAAGTTCCAGCTAAGGTTTAGTCAACGTGGCCTTTGACCTGAGTCCCAAACAGGAGTTTGCTGGGCTCAGCATCTTTCATATTTCTCCTTTTCCCTCTGTGATAGGAGGCTTTTCTACTAAAGCTGTTTAATTAAGCCAGAAAGCCATTAGGAGGAACCTCATTTACTCAAGTGACCCCAACTAATAAACCATGTCAGTAGTCAAGTGAGTAACTCCTGGGATGCTGGGGTTTGTTCCCCTCAAAACAAACACACTGGTGCTGTTCTTATCTTTACCTTTACAAGAACTGAATAACAAGGAGCTCACTGTCCTGTGGTGGTTTGAGGAGAATAAACAGGTCTTCTAGGACATGAGATTGTGTTCTGCTGGGGTTATTTTTCCACAGTTATTACTGGGGAACACTGTATGTTCTCAAGAGCAGCGATCCATTGTCAGGAGTGTTAAGGGCACATGAGGTCACTGTCGCAAGTGCTCGTTATTTGTGAAGCAAATAGAAGTAGCAATTTCAAAATCGATTCTGTGAATATTTTTTAAAAAATCAAATAAATTACAAGGGTCTGCCTCTTGGTGGGGATTGAATTGGAACAAAACACAGCGAATAACTGTAATGCAAAGTAAAGTTTGCTTGTGACAAATAAGGAGACCACAGAAATTGTTTCCAAAGCTGTGCCCCGCTCCCAAAACTAGGTAAGGCAGGCCAAGTTACTAGGAGAGAACGTTTATTAAAAAGGGGTGAAGGAAAAAAAAAGGGGGGTGAAGGAGCCAGACAGGATGATGTAGGTCTGTAATTCCAGCACTCTGGGAGACTGAGGCAGGAGGATTACAATTTTCAGCCCAGGTCAGGCAAATTAGTGACATGCTATCCCAAAATAAAAAAATAAAGGGCTAGAGATACAGTACAGTGAGAAGGTCCTGGGTTCAATCCCCAGTACTGCAAAGAAAGCGGGTGAGGAGGGGTGCAGGTCCAAGCCTGACATGCTACCACTAGGTCCCACAGTATAGAAGTGAGGCTTTCCAACCCCCCAAGTGGATATTTTGGCATTAAAATGAGGCAAAGGTCACCTAATGGTCGCTGTTACATGGTTCTGACCGGGTTTTAAGCTATAGGGTTCTTATCTCTCTTCAAGGAATCTCTAGGTTTAAGAGGAAGTTAGCTGAAAACAGCTTTATAGGAAAAGCTCCGATAAAGGAGGTCACCTACTGTAGTCCAGCTGCTGCCACTGTTTTGCTGACACATCCAACACAGCAGCTCCCCAGTTTATATTTTGACTCTGAACACTAAACCAGAGCTGTTAAAAACAAACAAAACTACCCAAGCGATCTTACTACATGCTATTTAGAAGTAACTTGTATTTCTTCTACTTCTCAGTTGTTCAGAAAACAAATGAATTAAGTTAATGTCCATTCATTAATACTGATTGTCATCACAATTTTTTCTTTCATAGCATCATTCTTAAAAAAATGACTTAATTACCAGTTGATGATAAATTTTCAACTAGAAAAATCAAACAGTTGACTTCTGTTTCACACATATGATCATAAAAACAAAAAACATGAAAATGTTGAGTTGGCATTTCCAGTGGCTCCCTGAGAGCTCAGCATCTACGTAACGATGTCGCCTCAGACACACTGATGTGAGAGAACGAAACTCCCAACCTGCTGTGTGTCTGGTACGAGTTCATGTTCTCTAAAACGAAGTGTCTCAGTTTTCCATTGCTATGACAAAGGGCCTGAGAAAAATCACTGTGAAAGGAAGAAAGATCTATTTGGGTTCACAGTTTCAAGGTTTCAGTCCATGGTAGCTTTGCCTCACCACTGCAGACCTGAGGTAAGGTCCATTATCACAGTGGGGAACATGTGAGTGTCAGTGAAGCAAAGCTGCTCACCTCATGGTGGCCAGGAGGGAAAGAGATGGAGATGGAGATGGAGATGGAGATGATGGAGATGATGGAGATGATAGAGATGGAGATGGAGACTGAGACAGAGACACAGGTAGAGGTAAAGGTAGAGGTAGAGATATGAGTGAGAGAGAGAGAGAAGAGAGACAGAGTGAGAGAGGCCCAGGGTCCAAGGACTAAAGACACGCTTCAGTGGCTTGCGCCCTGGCGGTTTCCTTCAACTGGGCTACATTTGGCTGTGACCTGTCAGTGCTCTCACGATCCAGCCACCTCTGAGGCTGCCACCTCTGAGCCTGGCCCTTTGATTCCTGACTTTTTGGGAGACATTTCATATTTAAACCATAATGTAAGGGTGGGAAGTTACACTTGACGCTTGCCCTTCATGAATTGTGTCTTGACACAACGTTCCAGTTTTTGTCTTTTGAGACAGGGTCTTGCTGTGCACTTCAGGCTTGCCTGAATTCACTTTGTAGCTCAGGCTGGTCTTGAATTTGCAATGATCCTCCTGCTTTAGCCTCCAGCATGCTAGGATTACAGGCGTGCATCACCATGTCTGGCTACAATGTTCTAATTTATCTTAGCATTTTAAAAATTCAGTGATATTAGTTAATATGTTCTCTATGTTCTTAGCTTCATGGCAGCATTGCCTGGGGGATAGAGTACACGTGAAGGTCACATTAACCTGGGCTCAGATTCTGGTTCCAATCCGAGTGTGGCAGTGCACACCTGTAATCCCAGAACTCTGTGTGGCTGAGACAAGATGACCTGGCTGGAGTTCAGCTAGGCAATCTAGGGAGACCCTGTCTCAAAATTAAAAAGGGTCTGGGCTCAGTCCTCATTACCACAAAATAAATCTTCAGCTCTGCAACTTTGGTCATTCTGGACAGAGTTGTTTAGAATCACCCTGTCCCTGCAGGGCTAATGCGAGAGAGTCCACAGCCTGGGGCTTAGCCCAGGGGTCTGAAGAGTGGGCACTGGGCTGGGCTGTGATTTTCCAGGAAGAAGCAGAAGGAGCTTGAGGGTGGCCGTTCAGAGAGGGAATGCAGGCCAAGTGGGGACGGCTGAGCCAGACGTCAGCCAGGGGAGCCGCGCTGTGCCCAAAACAGCTGAGCAGCGGGCCTGGAAGCAGTGGCCAGAGTGAGAGGCCTCACTTGGGTGTGGGCAGCCTCCTGCTCCCCTGAAGTTTATGGGTTTGTAACTAAGTGGCTTGTGCGTGTCTTGGGACGGTGTGTTCACACAGAAGCCCCTGAGGCACAGGAGTCGTGCCTGCCCATGGAGGAGTTAGGCTGGCGGCCGCCCTTCTGCGTGCAGCTGACCTCTTCCCCCAACACGTCCCGTCCTACTTTCTGTACCTTGAAACCGGCCAAGAGCGATTCAAATACTTCCGAGCTCTGAGTGTTGCCTGGAGAGCTGGCCGCTGCTGCTGGTGCTCCCGCACCCCGCAGCACACACTGGGGAGATCCGGGGAAAGAGGGGCACGGCCGGCCGAGCAGCAGGAGAGGGGCTCTCCGCCTGAGAGCGGGAAGGAAGCTCCCGGGGCCTGCATGGCTGCTTGTTGATCAGCAAGTTACTTAACTTCTTGAGGCCTGGGTTTGTCATCTTTAACGAGGGCAGTTGTGACTGCCCCAGGCCACTCAGAGGGTTGTGAAAGCCTGCTGAAAGCCGTGGGCAGTGCAGAGAACAATAGCAGTCAGGGGCTCATTACTGTGAATCCCAGGGGGAGCTGGCAGGGCAGGTCCAGCGCACATGGTCACTCCCATTTCAAGAGTGAGGAAAGAGGCACAGTGAGGTCAGCCTGATTCACTAGGCATCACCACCTGCCTGGGGAGGGGCAAACAATCCGCCTGAGAGCTGATTCATTGCTGTTTTCTCTACAGTGCAGCAGAGAGAGAAGGCAGTGGCCTCTGCCGACACTTTCTTGTTTCTGGCTCGTAGTTGAATCATAACCAAGCACCCCCGAGCCCTCACGTTCACCTTAACTGCGCAGCTGTGTCCCCCTCCCAGGACGGGGCAGCACACTGCCAAGAAAAACCAGAGGAATCGGGAGGAAACACACCGGGGCAGCTGCCTGGACTAGTGACCGTGGTCACTGAATTAGCTTTAATGGCTTCCTGTGCGTGACGTGTGCGTGTGTGTGCATATGTGTATGTGTGTGTGTCTGGAGACTGATGGAACCCATGGTCTTTGCACTGAGCTACATCCCAGCCTTTTGAAATTTTTTTTTTTTGCCACTTTCTGACATAAAACACAAATTACACAAAGCTATATGGGTTGGTAGAAACAGAATTTTAGAATCAACTTACCTAGCTTTGTGTTTTATGTCAGAAAGTGACTATATATATATATATATATATCTGTGAATTTGGGGCCAGCTCATGTAGTGTGAAAAAGACACATGGCGTGTGCTTTTGGAGTTCCCTTCTAGCCAGATGAAGGGAGAATCAGTCATTTCCCTGGGTACAATTCCCCATGCACAGTAGATACTCAACAACTGTGCATTCGATATGAGTTATTCAGGAGAGCTGGGTCTTCTGCCTTTAAAACATAAAAGGTGCAGCTGGGGAGCTGGAAGTCTGAAGGCCTAGACTTCGGTCTGGTGGTGCACGCACAGCCATGAGATTCTGGCTTCCTCACTTAGGCCCTCAGCTCCACTTCCCCTGCACAGCAGGCGGCCCCCAGCAGGCTCCGCCCACAGCAATGGCAGCGGGTGCGGAGGGTGGCAGTGCTGGTGCCAGTGGAGATGATGCCCAGGTATGTCAGGCGCCAGGGCAGAGGGGCCCAGTAGCGTGGGTACCGGCCTCCCAGCAGGAGGGCTGATGCCACACATTTGCCATCGCTGGACTGGGTCATCTCTAAGACTTTTCGTTTTATTAATCTGTAACCATGAAGGTGCTTAGGTTGGTAGAAACAGAATTTCAGAATTAATTTAGGTGGCTTTGTGTAATTTGTGTCTTATCTCTGAAAGTATCTTTTTCTCTGGACTAAGAAATAACAAGTCAGATACACATTCACAGGGAGGCGGTGTTAGTTAATAGGTGAGAAAACACTCCACAAGTTCTCCCAGCCTCCTTAGAAATCCAGGAGTTGGCTACTTTTCACAATGGTATTTCTCCGTTTTGAGGAGAAAGGCTTTGAGTCACGACAGGTACGATTGTCTGCCTTAGGTCATCTGTAATTCTAGGTGTATATTTAGGTCGTGGAACTCGTTCAGGTTTTCTTTCCCCATAAAAGGAGTCACAGCTGACTCAGGCATCCACACCTCACATAATCTGCTGCCTGTCCCCAGCGACTTTCATCCACCATCGCTACCAGAAGAACCGCGGAGGAATTAAACTTAATGGAGTTTAATTGCACAAAGAAGGGCTCTCACATCCGGCAGCCTCAAGCCAGAGCAGTTCTCAGAATGGTCAGGGCAGAAAACAAAAGTGCCACACAGAGACTGCTTAGTTGGTGACAGCCTGGCATTTTGCCTTATTTAAATCAGCTGACCTGCTGTGATCAGCCACTCAGCTCTGCGAGTGAGAGAGGAGTCGTAAGGACGGGCGAGCTGCCCTGGGAAGGACAGCAGGTGGGGATTCTGATTCTGATCATCTGAGAGCCCACAGCCCGAGTTGGCACAGGTCAGCCCTACCCGGGCCTCCTTGCAATCCGGAGAAGCAGAAAAGATGTGTGACTGCCCCATGGGACTCAGCATTCTGTCCACAGTAAACCCTTTCAAAATAAGCAGGCTCTGAAACAATGACTAAGAGGACAGTCAACACAGGAGCCCCTGCACCCTACTGGGTACTGTGGTTCCTAAGATGCATGTGCTGTGTGACCCCGTGGTGACATTTTCATGTGCCCAGCAGGGCAGTGGTGCCACCAGTTACATGAGTAATGTGCCTTGCTGTGCCCTCACTGGGCTACAAGGTCACTGTGTGATAGGAACGCTTCAGCTCATGATTGTCCTACGTGACGACCATGGTAGATGGATCCCTGGCCGGGGACCCCCCCGCCCTGAATGAGGCTTTCTGTGGTTCCCCAGGTAAGTGGGCTGCAGCTCACGAGGGAAGGGCTTGAAGGCAGGGGCTTTCTCTGGCCAGACTCGCCCCTCACTCTGGACTTGCTGTCCCTGGCAGACACCCCCTGTGCCTGGCTCCCGCGGGAGGCCTCGTGTCTTCCTTGTCACCCCTGTGACACTCATAGCAGCTTTTCTGACCAGACCCGACACACTCCTAATTCTCCCAACAGCGGCTGGCGAGGAAATGTCTTATAAAGCACACTAGGTGCTCTTTCCCCAGCTTTGTTTTTCCTTCTCTTTTTTTGAGGTGTTGGGATGAACCAGGGCCTTGCACACGTTTGTCACCAGCTGCACCTCCAGCCCTCCTCTCTGTACCTTCACGTCAGCCTAGGACTGAGGTCCCAGGATATGGAACAGAACCACCTTTCAAACGCAGACATTGCACCCTGAAGTCAGGTGGGCCTGGACACGATTCCAGGTTTTAGTCTGCGGTTTCCTCCCCATTGGCTGTGTTACTGGCTTCCTTGGGAGTCGCCGGATGGCAGTGAGAAATGAAAGGAAGAGGCAGGGAAGTGCCGGTACAGCCCTGAGCATCACAGGGTCCTGGAAGTGCTGTGTCCTCCTCTCGTCAAAAAAAATCACGTCACGGAATAAAGGCTTCACACTGTCACATACCAAGAAATGACCCCGAGGCTAAAGTACCTGAAGTGAAAAGCACACGGTGGTGCCTGTGGCCGAGGCTGGTTAGCAGTTCTTGTCCCAGTGGTGAGGAACAGGTCTCTGGAGCCCATGGAGCTGGTTAAGGAAGAAGGCAACGGGCAGAAGGAAGCAGCGGGGAGGCCTCTGCAGAGGAAGTGAAAACGCCAAATAAGTATATGAAAAAATATTCAACATCGTTGGTCATTTGAGACGTGCAACTTGAAGCAACTCTGAAATCGCATCTCCAGAAAGAGTGGCTTTATCAAGAAGTCAACCAGTAACAAATGCTGTCGGGGCTGTGGGGCAAAGGAACCCTTCTCCACTGGTGAATGCAGACTGGTGCAACCACTCTGGAAATCAGTGTGGAGATTCCTCACAAAACTAAAACTAGAGGTTTCATTTGAACCAGCTGTTTCCCTACTATCTTTCCAAAAGAATTAAAAGCATCATACCACAGGAATATATGCACACCCATGTTTATAACAGTACAGTTTGTAATAGCTAAATATTGGAAAGTTCATCAACCAAAGAATGGATAAAAAAGATGTATTTTTAATACTTTGGAGTACTACTCAGCCATAAAGAAGGATAAGCTTGAGACATTTATAAATAAATGGATGGTGTAAAACTTAGCATCGGACCTGACTCTCCAAACCCCCAACCTACTTGCCAGCAAGACACTATTCTCTCTCTCTCTTTTTTTTTAATTGGTACCAGGGATCAAACTCACAACTGTGCACTTGCAAGGAAGGCGTTATGTCACTGAGCTAAATCCCCAGCCCCAAGACACTATTCTCAATAGGGTACTCAGTGCATCACCATCACTGTCAGCAAGCACAGGGTGTCACAAAGGAGAGAAAATAGGACAAGGTATTTTACTGGTCCCAGGACAACTGGGATCACTCAAAAATTTACACTGGATGCTTTGGCCACTGAAATGCAAGACTTCCAGAGAACTTGAACCACAGATGTTTGTTAAAATCTTCTAGCCTAATGTTCTTTGCCTTCCTTTAGTCCCTACAAAAGAGGCCCACTTCCCTCTACTCTGGACAGACGGCCTTGTCGCTCTCTGTCTGCCTACACCCAGGTATTAAACTGTGTGCCTTGTTGCTTCCACAAAAGCCTGTGGCACATCTCTGCCTCATTTGTTCACTTTCTCCAGTCATTACAGGTGGACCATAAGTATAATAGATATTGTGAGATATCAAGAAATTGTTCAAAGGGAAAGAAGAGCTAGGGATGTGGGAGGGGGAAAGGAAGGAAAGAAAAGATGAGAAAAGAAGGATAAAATGGAAGCAAAACTTGATAAATAAGGAGGGGGAGAGAGCTTGCAGGGAGGGGAGGAGAAAGGGAAAAAAGAGGAATCAAGACATACATTATACAGGCGCAAATTCCATATGCTGAATGTGATCATTGCGCATATCTAAATTGTACCAGTAAACTTAATTTTTAAAAAGTAAACATAAATTAATGTGCTAAACAAGGTAAACAATGCAGGCCAGGAGTGGTGCTGGACACGTTTTCATGTTAGTACTTTGGGACTACACACTTTTGATCTTCAAGGTGCAGTGAGTAACAAAAACCATGAGGACCAAGAGAGCTGCTTTGGCAGTGGCTGGGGAAGGTAGCGATCCACACCAACAAGTTCTGCTTCACTGCCAGTAGCAAATAATGCTGGGCACCAAACTCCATGGGTTTCCAAGCAGTTGCGGGCCAGCATGACTGTGGTTGCTTATACCTTCCACTTGGCTGTAATGAACAGGACACGAGAATGTCTCGACCTCCCTAGGAAGTCAGTGAAGAGGAGCTGGGTCGGGCGGCTGCAGAGCCAGGCCTCCAGGGCGTGCTCCCGCTTGTCCTGGAGCAGGCCTGTGGGGTTGGACGGCGGCCCCTGGGGCAGCCTGTCTGAGGACCAGGGTGCCGGGCGCTGGCTGGACTGCACCCTCTCAGGCAGCTGAGGTACCCTGGCTCAGGCTGAGGGCAGCATCCTGGTTCTCAGCCACCCTGTCACTGTGCTGCTCCTCCTCTGGAAAGGAAGGGCTTGGACCCTGCGGGAAGGCTCTGGGTGACCACCAAACCCAGCCTGCCCAAGCACCGAGTTCTTTATAGAGGCTGCCATGCCTTGTCCTCAGCCCTGGTCAGATGCTTTTCAAAGCCTGTCCTGTCTCTCCCTCTCATTTCGCGGCACTCAAAGAGTTACGATGGAATTCGTTTTAAAATGTAATGTTGAGTATACTAAATATATTCTGCAGCATCTTTCAGTTTGTAACATGGAAAGGGCATTATTTTTCCCCATTAAAAAACACCACCAGTGAATTTATGGCAAATTTGCTCTTCACTGGTATCTGGGTCTTGGCTGACCTTTTTTCCTCTGGGAGAAGGAGCAGCCTCTCTGCAGGTGCAAGTGCCCTGGATGGGAAAGGGGAGGAGACCAGGGCTTCTGGAGCTCTGCTGTCACGCTTTATAAGCCTCCGCCCTCCTGGGCTCAAAAGGAACTCAGACAACAGCTTGCATGGCCACAGCAGACTCCTCAACAAGACGAAAGACTGTTTGCTGTGCTAAATAGGCAGAGGGATAGACACCCGCAAGGGATCTTAATGCCCACGTCTCTGGCCTGAGGGACCCCTATGCTCACGGATAACCTGGACAGGTGTGCCATGTGCTGGGGAACCACTCCAGACACTGTCGGTGCATTGTTTTCCAAATGATTAGCTGTCTATTCCCACATCATCTATTTCATGTTTTAAATCCCATTAAACGAACAGTTACTATGCTTACTTTAGATTGCTTTAAATCTCCAGTGCTGGTCCTTCCATCTAGATATTCCTAGATGAGCATCATTTGCTTTATTGTTACAGCTTTATAAAGTCATACAAAGTAGTATTCTGTAGTTACAACTTCCTCTATATTTACTGGAACCGAAGTCATGCCCACGCCGTCTGGATTTTGACTGGGACTGCACTAAGCACTTTCTGGCAAATCTGGAATGTTTGCATCTTCACATAATTGTCTTCACCTAGGAGTAGGGAAGACGTCTGCTCGTTCCAACCTTCTTTACTTTGGTTTTGATGAACATGACTTTTACAGTCTAGTGGGGAGACTGACAATTTAAAAATTTCCTGGCTGACATGTGACGACGTTGGTAAAGGAGTCATTGCGATGCTCACAGGATGCTGCAGATCGCCCAGTCACTTGCCTGCTAAGAACGCAGCATCAGCCCACGTCTGCTCACATGCACTTGCACACTTGCACACGTGTGCCGTGTGGCCCCACACTTGTGCCCTCGCCGTCTCCTCTGTGTAGACCTCTACCCTGTCCCCATGTGGCTTTTATGACCGCCTGTTGTCCTTTGAACTCTGCCCAGGTGCCGCCGGGCTCCTCCCTGCTCTCCCTGCTCCTAGCTCTCTAGCCCTGTGTCGTCTCTGCCCACCGAGCCCACACTTTGGCTCCCAGAGCAGCAGGACTTGCTGTGTAGCACTTAGCAATACCCTCACCGTGTCCCGTGCTGGGCTCCTCACTCTGTGGTCACTTCACACCCCTCCCTGGGCCAGCCCAGCTCATGGGCTGGCCAGTGTCTGTCCACGGCCAGTGTTGCTCTTGGCGCTGAGCCTTCCCGAGATCCTCAAGAGCAGATGTGTCTCAGGGCGCTCCAGGCTCTGCATGCTCTGCTTTCCTTCCAGAGCCGCTCCCTTTGCAAAACTCTGCTTCAAACAGGAGGCGTGCAGAGCAGCGGTCTGCCCTCCCGGCCCCTCCCGCTCCACAGGTGCGCAGCAAGGGCCCTTTGTCTGGAGAGGACCGGACTGTGCAGTGTGGGCCCATCCAAATATTAACTGTGGACACCGTCCCGCTTTGAGAACATGAGACGCTCTGTACTCAGAGTCCTGCCCTCCAGAGAGCAGTCACGTCTGTTTTCCTTTCTTTCTAGGGGATTGAGCTTGACACCGGTTACCCAGCTCCCCAGGGCCCACGGTTTTGGAAAGTCAGTGCTTAGAGCTGCTAGGCTTGAGCAGCCAACGCCTTCTCTCCCTGCACTTTGCTGCCTGGCTCCCTGGCAGCAGGAGGGAAATGGGGAACAGGAGAGGTGCCTCCCCACGGGCCTACTGGGAACCCCAAGGAGGCAGAGAGCCTCGGGGGAACTGGGCTCCACCTCGGGAGAGAAGTTGCCCTAAACTGATGTTCAATGTTTGCCTCCTGTCCCTGGTGATAGCCTGGTTCCAAGATGCACCAATCATCTGTAACCAAAATCAATATTTTTGTGTCGCTATCTGATTACACAATGAAGGTAAATTTATCAACTCAGAAAAACGTTGCGCAAGGGGGCAACATTGAATCACGAATTTTTCCTGAAGTGGATCCAGCTGAAGCCAGACTGTGGCTTGTTAGGTTTGATTATCATTTTCTCAGAGTGAATTTTAATGCCAAATTGACCCGTGTGCTGAGAAAAGCCAGTTCACACTCAGCGCAGACCCTTGGGCGCTGTGTGCGGATTTCAGAAGGTCGGGCTCCTGCCAGCACGAGCCCCAACACCGGTGTCCACCATGAGCCAGGGTGAGGCGCCGGGGAAGTCAGGTGGCACCGCTGACAGTGGAAACCACCCACTGAGCCTCACCCGGCGAGTGGACAGATAGAACGTGGCCACACCACAGGACCAAGTGCTGGTGCCGAATCAGTGAAGAGAGTGAGGAGCCTTGCAAACATCAGAGAAGCCAGTCCTAGGTAGGTCCTGGACCGCTGCATCTACACCGGCAGGAATGTCCACGGAGACCGCAAGTGAGCGCTTGTAAGGCTGGGAGAGGGCAATGACCAGTGCTGCCCATGGCTATGAGGTCTCTTTGAGGGGTGATAAAAGCATTCTACGATTGGTCGTGGTAATGTTTGTGTGACTACAGGAGCAGACTAATAACTACCAAATCACACACTGCAAGCGGTGAATTGTATGCTACGTGATCCAAATTGCAATAAAACTGGTTTTTAAAGAAACCATTATATATACAAATCCATTGAAAACAATTCCATTGAACAAAGAGTTAATCAATGGTTACTTTTTTACTTTTAGCTTGAGGAATAGTAACTATTTTACTCTTCCATCCAAATATCTATTTGCTCAAAAATAGGAGTCCTAGATATGGTTAACACTCAAAATAAGAAGGTACAAATAACCCCAAACGTATCAGTCATGGCAATAAACACACGGGTCCACACTCACCATTGGAGACAGAGTTTCGAAGCCTATGTGCTCCCCAGCTCCGGCCCCTCTAGCTTTGTATTTGTGCTGTTTGCTCCTTTGCTCCACGCTGGCCCAGACGTGGCCCGACTTTCCACGTCACGGGCGTCTCTGGGGGAAAGGCCAGCAGCTGGAACCTCCCGCGGTCAGCAGGGAATTCTTCATCACACTGCTCCCCACCCCTCACCTTGGGGTCCCCGCCCCAGGTAAGAGGGAGAGGGGAGAGGGCTCTCCTTACTCAGCTGCTCAGGCTGAAGACTCGGGCGTCTTTCGTGCTCTCCTTCTTCCCACAATTCCTCCACAGCCAGCTCATCGGCAAGTCTTGCGGTTTTTCTCTCTGAAACGATCTGTGTCTTACCCACCTCTCCCCACCTCCATCAAGTCCCAGGCTTCCAGGTTTTCTCGCACAGGTCCCTCCATAGCTGCTTCCAGCGCCTCTTACCCCTCTACCAGCTCCTCAGAGGACAGATTCTTTAAATTACAAAGCACTAAAATTATAATAGTACACACTCTATAGTTTAAATATACTATATTTATAGTTTATAGTTTAAAATAACCCTTGCAAATCTCTCCCTTGGTGGAAAATTTAGCATAGATTCTTACAAACATCGGTGCCTCATTTAAAGCCCCTGTAGCCTTAGACTAAACCTCAAACACAATCCTAACTTCTTCCCTCCCCATACTCCTCTTGTGTCCCTGAGTCACTGGCTTCCAATGTCAATGGCTTCCTCTCTGCTCCTACAGTATGCCCCAGGGTCTTTGCACATATGGTTCTTTGTGTTATGAAGCCCTCAGTGCAAACATGGCCTTCCCAAAGGGGTTTGCCCCACTGCCTTATCGTAACAGTATTTCCACGAGTCATTTCATTTCCTTCCAAGTGCTTATCACCATTCAAAGGTAATTAATTTATTTTGTTTATTTTCTGTCTCCTTCCTATAAACTTTGTGAGAACCGAGGCTTGTTTGTCTGGTTTTTAGCTCAATGTCTGGGACACAGTCGGTGCTCCACAAACATCTCTGTTGAGTAAATGTGCAAACCCCTGCATCTGAGCCCAAGTATAATTAGTGCCTGTGGTTAACACTGCCTTGTTTATAGAGTTTCCCTGAGTTCTTTGTTCTGATCTTACAAACTCTGTAAACCTTAGAGGCAGCATATTGGTCCTGCCCCTCAAATCTGGCTGGGTTTGGAGCCCTAGAGGTAACTGCAGGTTTGAAACTGAACCCCTACATCTCACTCCTGAGGGAAGCGGGCAGATGAGTCACCTCTTCTTCCACAAGAGGCTGCTGGGAGGCCTCCCCTGCCCGAGTGTTTTCCCCGACTCCTCCAGTGCATTTAGCCAGGCTGAGGTCATTTTGTGTTTTCCCAGGGGTTACTAATGCTGTGCACATTGTCTTTCTATGTTCTTGCTGCTTAGGCCACCGGTGGTTTCAGGCCCTGACATGATCTCGCAGTGCCGGGCCCCCTCTCACGGTCCTGCTCGGTGGCCTGAGCTTCCTCTCCTCCTCCGTATTCACCTCTGTGTGGAGCAGCCACCACCTGCAAAGCCTGGCTACAGGCTGGAAATAAGGCCACTGTGACCTCAGACTGCAGAGCACACAGCAGTTACCTGGGGGTTATCTTGGGATGCAGCCTTTGGGCTCAAGTGACAGCTTGGTAAGTTTCAGTTAAAACCTGGATTTGTACCTTTTAATTTGTGCCACATGAAGTCTAGGAGGTCAGCGGGCAACACTCAGGAGGACCCCAGGAACTCGCTGGCATTTGCCAGGGTTCAGACACACAGCCCCTCTTCTCAGGGCCCAAAGGAGCAAAGCTTCCAAACTGGCGCCCAGCGCGCCTGCCTGGTACGCGTCAGCCCCTCCCCGCCTCACTGTTTACAAAGATTCCATCTGCAGAGCTAAAAATTTATTAAAAATTTACATTACCACATCTTGCTCTTTTTTAACAGACTTTTTTTTTTAAAGAACAGTTTAATTTTACAGAAAAATTGAGCAGAAAGTGCAGGGAGCTGCCCCACATTCTCTTTTCCCTTCTGATTAACACCTTCAGGGAGCGGCGCCTTTGGGTGGAGGTGCCCGATTGCCCTCCATGTCCACGGTTTCCATGAGGGTCACCCAAATGTCACAGTTCTGTACATCTGACGGGTGCCTGATGACATGTGCCCACCTTTACGGTGTCACACAGAAACTCTCACTGCCCTCAGAGTCCCCAGGCTCCCCAGCCTACCCATTCTCTCCTCCCTCTCCACCTCCCTTCCTCCGACCAGAAGTATTTTTCATTTTAATAGATGCCTGCAGAGGACCCAAATCAGCTTCATTATTCATTTTTTTGTTCTGTGTAAGTGTCTTCTGTCTGGAGTGATGAATCTGGATTAGTCTTTGAACTTGATATAATTTATTGGGCTGCTACAACGGGCGCATCAGCACCTGAAAGTCACCTGCAGCAGCCTCTGGCCATTTCGGGGTGCATTCCAGAGCCGCGCTGGCGGGTGCAGGCCAGGTGTCTCCCCCAAAAGAGCTCCCTCCACACCCCGGTGGCAGGTGTGCACAGCCTTCCCTCCCGTCCCCCAGGGGAGGCTCCGCGGAGGAGGCACTGGGGTCTCCATAAAGTTCGTGTCAGCTGACAGCTGGGACAGTTCATGGAGCTTTAGCAGCATCCCAGAGAATTATATTCCAAACTCGCAAGTGTAAATATTACATTCTATATGAGAAATAAAAATATAAACCATTTAAAGAGCAAAATAAAAATAGATGATATGAAATAGGAAGATAGATCCTTTGCAAATGGGGAGGGGATCTGGGGGGCTGGGGCATGCTGTGTACAGGTGAATGTAATTATGTTCAGCAAACACAGCATTTAGAAAATAATAACATTCCCAGCTGTAATCTAAAACCCAAGTTTAGGGTACAGCAAAACTCTCCCCAAACACCTTGCTGCAAGTAGGCCAGAGGAGTTTCCAGTGTCCAGAGAGCAGTGCCTTTCCCCCTTCCGAAGCGCTGGGAAGGGAAAGGGCTTTACTTCCTGCACTGACCTGCTGCCCTCCTGAGGATGGGGTCTGTCCCTGGGGCCTGCATGCTGGAAGCATGGTCCTTGGTAAGACCTTGAAAGGTGGCATCTGTCTCAAGCGGTTGGGTCACTGGGGCTGCTGACCCTGGAAGGGATTAACGCCCTTCCCAACCTCTTTTCTTTATGCATTATCCAGCCTCTGATATTTTGTTATAGCACTAAAAAGACTAAGACACCTGTGCTGTCAGTTTCTGCTTCTAGTCACTCCAGTAAGTGATTTGCACAAGTCCCTACCCTCCAGCCTCCTATGACCCATTTTCGAGACCAAAATTATGAAACACAGAAAACAACCATATTTACCATGCAATCGTTGTGAAGGTTAACTCTCAGCAACGAGAACAAGAGTGTGAGCATACAGTTTCTATTCTTGCTGGTATTTTGAAACCTATGTGTATGCTTCATTCTATTTTTAAACAAAGGAAAGGCTACATAAGGAACAATAAATCAGCGAGGGAAATTGGGAGCCTTTCTTCACACAGACAGTGGGGCTTAGTGTCTGCTGCACCCTCTATGTCCTCTCCTGAGGCCTAGGTGGTTCCTGAGCCCTCGGACCAACCTTGCTGCCACCCTGCCAAGGTGCACTGTGAGGAGGACACCCCAGCCCACATCAGGGCGCCGCCACCTCCTTTCCCCATGGGAGATGTTCTCAGGGCCTGCTGCAGGACCTCGCACCTGGGCATCGTTCTGCTGGGCCAGAATGAGCAGGGGGCTCTGGCCCAGTGGAGGTGGCCACGTCACCAGTAACCACTTCACTGGCACAGCAGAGACTGTGCACACCAAGTCTGCTGCTGGCTCTCGAGTCTCTCGGAAGACTGAGGTGCACTGGGCCCTGCAGGAAGAAATGGCTCTGGCCTGTGGGGGTGCAAGGAGGAGTCCAAATCCAGCCTTTGGCCACGGTTGGGGGTCCGGTGTGATCTGCAAGCCCCTCCCCCCGAGGTGGGCCATGCTTGCTCCCCAGGCATCAGCAGTCCCAGGACTCTCAGACCTGATTCTCTGTAGCTGGGCAGGAGCTGGGTGGGATCGTTGGTCTCACAGGGAAAGAGGGCGGTTCTGGGAACTGCGTGCTGCTGGTAGCTTGGAATCATGTGTCAACCTTTACGCTGCTGCAGTGACACCACTCGGGAGATCACAAAGTGTGCAGAGGTGACCCCACTCTGCCCTCAGAGGGCAAAGTGCCCTTGTCCCATCTGCCTGTGCCTCCTTTTTTCTTTCTTTTTTTATTTCAAAGAGAAAAAACTCAAAATTTCAAAACAAGAGGGTAACATGATGAATACATTGCATATTGTTATCTTTTAAAAAGTTACTCAGAGTGCAAGATACAGGCATTTAATTGTGGGAACACTATTAGCACAACCCTTTCTTTTCAATTAATTCTTTAAAAACTTTGTAACCCATTTTAAATTTATTTTTATTTATTTATTTATGTATTTTCAAATCCATTTTATTTCAAAGAGAAAAAATAAAAAAACAAAATTTCAAAACCCATCAATCAGGGGTGACAATGGTATATACATTATACTGTTATCCCTAAATCATTCACCCAGGACATCTGCATTCAATTGTCCAAACAAGGCTGCACAAATCTTTCTCTCCAGTGAACTCAGAGAAATCAGTAGTGTAACCATCTGAACTACACACACACACACACACATAGATATATACACATGCATATGTTTCTTTCAGCTTCTCACACTAGTGAGACAATACAATGTTTACATGCATGTCTGGTTTATTTCACTTGTGAGTGTAGTCTAAAGTTGCATTCATTTACCTATAAACATCTCTAGTTTCTCATTCTTTATGGCTGAGTAATACTCCACTGTATAAAAATACCACATCTTTTTTATCCATTCCTTAGTGAATGGGCATTTAGGTTGTTTCCAAAATTTGGCTATTAAAAATTGTGCTGTTATAAACATGGGTGCACATATATTGCTGTAGTATGCTGTTTTTAATTCTTCCATGAAAATACCCAGAAAGGGAATAGCTGGGTGAAATAGGACCTCTACTCCTGGTATTTTGAGAAATCTATACATTGATTTCCACTGTGGTTGCACCAGTCTGCACTCCTACCCACAGTGGAGAAGGGTTCCTTTTCCCCCACAGCCCCTCCAGCATTTGTTATTGGTTGATTTCTTGATAGTAGCCATTCATTCCTGGGTAAGGTGGAATCTCAGTGTTATTTTAATTTGCATCTCTCAAATGACCAGTGATGTTGAACACTTTTTCCTTCATTTATTTGCTGTTTATATTTCTTCATCTGAGAAGTGTGTGTTCTTCTCAGATGTCCATTTTTGATTGGGTCTTTAAATCTAGGAGGACTGATTGTTTTGAGTTCTTTATATGTTCTTGATAGTAGTCCCTTGTCTTAGGAACAGTTGGCAAACATTTCTCCCATGTTGTGGGTTGTCTCTTCACACTGTTGGTGATTTCTCCTACTGACCAAAAGCTTTTTGATAAGATGGGATCCCAGTTGTTGATTCTTTGTGAGAATTCCTGTGCAATCGGGGTTTTTGTTCATAGAGTTTTTGCCTACACCACTGTCTTCAAGAATTTTGCCCACTCTATCTTCCAGCAGATTTAATATTTCTGTTTTAATATTAAGATCTCTGATCCATTCCAGTTTTAGCTTAGTGCATGGGGAACACCATGGGTCAGTGTTAATCTTCACGGGGCTGAGATTAGCACGGGGCTGAGATTGGCACTTCCCTAGCCAGTGCGCTGCAGGAAAACTGTAAGCAATACGAAAGGTCTGGAGACCTCCACCACTCACCTGTCTAAAAGAAACCAGAAACATGACAAGACAGAGAAACAGCAAAAAGCCTCCAATTGCCAAACCAGGGAAAGTGAGTCCAGGAGAGGTGAATGAGGAGGAGGTTGAGGGCAGCAAACATGCAATATCAGACATGGTCTCAAAAGAAATAAATACTTCCGTGACCTAATCAATGAATTTAAATCTGAAATTCTAACTCAGGTGAAGCAAGATATAAGAAGATTAATAAAAGAAATGCTGGGTAATCCTCAAGAAGACACAAATAGAAGAATGGAGGAACCCAGAGAAAGGAGAGAAGCCTTTGATGAAGAATATAAGCAAAATCTAGAATACATGAAACAGATCCAAAGAGAATATCAGGAAATTAAAAACTCCATTGAAAGCTGGCAAAACTTCTTAACAGAAACTAAAGACAGACTTTCAAAACTTAAAGATAGATTTGCCATGTATGATCGTGAAAGGAAAGATCTCTTAAAAATAACAAGGAACCAGGAAATAATGATACAAAGGCTAGACGACAACAAGAGGATTTATAACCTAAGAATAAAAAATGTGAATGAAGATGCAGGAACAAATACAAATGAAATAAAAAGGCTATTCACAGAAATAATTAAGGAAAACTTACCAAACATAGGAAACGGAAGTGATGTTCAGATATATGAGGCATACAGAACTCCAGCCAGCTACAACCAAAACAGATCTACACCCAGACATATAATAAACAGGATCCCAGAAATCCATCACAAGAATGGAATATTAAAAGCAGTCAGAGAAAAGAAACAGATTACCTATAAAGGAAAACTCATCAAAATCACAGCGGACTTCTCGATGCAAACTATCAAATAAACAAGAAGAGCTTGGAGTGAAATATTCCAAGCCCTGAAAGAAAATAACCTCCAAGCCAGAATAATGTACCCTGCAAAACTGTCTCTCAAAATTAATGGAGAGACAAGATATTTCCATGACAAAGAGGAACTGGGGGAGCTTGTGACCACCAATCCAACCCTGCAAAGAATACTGAAGGACATTCTAGAGAGAGAAAAGAAAATCACCAGGGTTCCAGGAATAATGGCAGAAAGGCCTCAAAGAAAAGGGCAGACAGTAGAATGAAGGAGAAAAGTAAACAAACAACAACGACAGAAAAAAGCATAGCAGAGATGAGGCAGAGAAGATTGGCTATATCGCTGTTTTATCTTGACTGATTTTATTTGAATCTGGTATGCCTGAGAGTATCAAGTCTGAGAGTAGGGGCAACTACTCTGAAAATGATAGGATTCAATAGGATACCCATTCTGGTTTGATTATTAACTGCCTTTGAAGTCCTATGTCTCCATTGTTTGGTTTTTATTAATAGTGTTATGTACTGCTAAGTTTAATTATACTATGCCTGACTATATAGACAATTTTATTGAAAATAACAAGAGACATCATAGTATCTACCATAGATCACCTAGTATTGTGGTTTTATATGTCCTTTTCGTGTTTCTCTAGGAATTTATATTGTTGACTTGTTTTGATTTGTTTCTCCCTCTAATACAGAAAGGCTAGGTATATGTGTAGAGACTTACACATGTGTAGAACTTCTAAACAGTTTACAAGAATGGATTATAGTTATTGTAAAGAAAAAAAGAGGGGAAAAGAAAGTACTCCAAAGGACATAACTGCATGTACGTTTAAGTGTGCAGGATTGATAGCCATATTACTAAATTTTGTTGGATAGATGAACAAAACTGGTTGCAGCCTCACTGTTTAAATGTCCACTTTGTAGGCTTTACTTTTGTAACTTGAACAACTACTTCTAAGAGGAAAATATGTAATTATCAACTAGTGATTTCTTACTGGTTATAATTTTTGTTGTTTTGTTTTGTTTTTTGAAATTTTGTATTATTTCTACCCTCTGTTTCATTTTTTTCTTTAAATAAAAAAAAAATCTTGGCAGGGCCTCGTTCTTAAAGGTCACCAGGAAGGAGGCGGGACTGCAGCTAGAAAAGGTGTTGAGAGCACATGTCCTCACCTCGCTTTCAATAGGAGCAAAGGCTTTTACCTTATTTTTAAATAAAAGCTTTACTGAGCCACGTGAGCATATCACTTATGGAATTTATCCTTAAAGTTTCTAATTCCCAGTTTTCATCATATTCAGAGTTGTGCAACCATCCCCAGAGATTTCAAAACATTTTCATCACTGACACAGAAACCTTTCCGAGTCACTGTCCTGCCCCAGCCCCCAGTGGCCTCCGATCTCTGTCCTGCCTCTGTGGGTTCACACATCCTGGACACTTCACATGTGTCTGGCCTTTCTCCCTCAGTGTGGCTGCAGGTTTGCCCGTAGTGAGTTTGCTGCTGTCTAGAGCTGAGCTCCTGTCTTGGGCGATGATGGCCCTGGGTGCGTCCATTGGTCAGTCAATGGGCACTTGTGTCGTTTCTATTTTTTGGTTCTTAGGAATCGTACTGCTTTCCCTTCTCCAAGGTGTGCAGAGGAGTGGAATTGCTGAGGCTGGTTGTTTATTTATTTATTTACTGGTATAGGGGCTTGAACCTGGAGGCTATGCACTGAGCTACGTCTCCAGCCCTCTTAAAACATTTTTTGTTGTGTCTTGAGACAAGGTCTTGCTAAATCACTAAGAAGCCTAGGCTGGGCTCAAACTTGTGCAGTGTCTTTTCAGATGGGAGGAATTTGCAGGTGTCACTGCTGTCATGTGCATAATCTGGGCAAATATGCTGGGAATGTGACCCCATCTCTCCCAGGACAAGTCAGAGTGACGGGTGGTACGTGTTCCTGCACACTCCCTGCATGCCAGACTGTTCTGTGTCCTGGGGCAGCGTCTGAGCCAGACGGAGCCTCCAGCCTCCCATGCCATATCCCCTTAGCACTCTGCACCCTCCCTGCTGTGGCCAGGTCCCTGGCATCACAGAAGTCTTTAAGGAATCACCTGCCTCCGCTTCTGCTCCCTTTGGTTCATCCAGGTAGCGGGGGGGTCCATCTAAAATGCAGCCGACATGTCCTATCGCCTCCTTCCTAAGCAGAGCCTCATCACTGGGCCCAGATGGCCAGGAGCGATGCAGTCGCTTCCTTCAGATGACATCAGAGCCCCGAAACGGTTGGTCCCCCACCTGCACAGAGCAACCTTTCGCTCTTCACAGCTCCCGGCTGAATCGTGCTTCTGGGAACCCCTTTCCTTTCAGTCATCAGTGAGCAGCAGACACTGGGATTGGGTGGTAAGCACACGGTCACGGTTTCCCCTCACTGCCTTTCTTCTGGGGCCACCGATTAGCCCACGAGGCTGCCTGCCTCCTGGAATCTCCCCCGAACTTACATGTTCCCTCTGAGTGTGGACCATTGCAGGAGGAAGCAAGCAAGAGAGATGGACGAGCCCTTGTACTTGGGGAGCAGATGGAGCTGAGCTCGGATGCAGCTGAGCTCAGATTCTACCTCAGCCTTGGCCAAACTAAGATTTTAGTGAAATGTGCATCTCATTTGTAGACCGCCTGTGGAGGGGCAGTGCGTGGAGCAAACGGTGTGTGTACAAAATGTGCAGCGCACCCCTTGGTCCTCTCAGGAAGCTCCTGCAAAACTCACACTTGTTTTTAATCACTGCTTGAGCGGTGTTGAGGTAAATACCCAGCGGCCTTATCACGTAGTATTAGTTTTTGCACACGTTCCTTCTCCTCAATTCAAGAGCAGAGGGCAGTAACTATGTATTGCAACTTTGGAATCCCTCCTCCTGGCACCTTACCTGAAAATAAATAAATCATCAGCTTTTTCTTTCACTTATTACCTTAATTACACTTGAGAGACAGAGATCAGATCTCTGCTCAGCAGCTCGGTACTCCCCTAGTAACAGGCAGGATGGGCCCAGCACACAGAGAGGGAGTGAGTGGCTCACAGATGGGCCATGCTCGGCTGTCCCCTGGTCAGTGGCCTGTGTGCACCATGGTCCCCACCCAGCTACCAGACCTCCTGCCTCCCCTGACCGTGTGCACACAGCTGCCCACTCCTGTAGGAGCCCTGGGCCCTGGTAAGCTGGCTCCCGGAAGGGGGGCCCGGTGAAGCCCTGCTGGGGGGCTGAGCCCCACTTCATGGCAGAATCACCTGGATGACTGCAAAGGTGTCGGTCACCTCTGGATGTGTGAGTCACACAGAGCATAGAGCAGTTGCCGACCACAGAACAGGAATTAAGGAGACTCATTCTAAAGGCTTTTATTGTTTGTGTCTAGATGTCCCCTCAAAGCTTCTCGAGGTCTTAGGGGTGTTTTGGAGGTGGCTGAATCTACAGTACGTGACTGATTCGCCGTGCAGCGCTGGGATGAAGGGTGGGTGATCGCTGGACTGACACTGCCCTAACCCTGGTAGACTGGGTACAGTGCAAGGGACTGAAAGAACCTTGCCTTTCCCTTCTGCTCTCGTTCCTTTTGCTGTCTCTGCCTCCATGAACTGTTGCCCTCAGCCAAGCTGCCCTGCCTCAGAGCCAGCTGACTATGGACTGCAACCTCCACAAACTGTGAGATAAATAAACCTCTCCTCCTTTAACCTTAGGTGTCGGGTGTTTTGTCTCAGCAATGAGAAAAGTGACTAAGACAAACATTAGGGCAGGCAGGCTGGCAGCACCACTACGACTCTGAGATGGAAAGTTCTACTTGGTGAGATAATGTAGATTTTCTCGTATGGAAAGCCACTTTTTAAAACAAAGAAATAGAGAAAAAGGGAGTTATAAAAAAACGTAAATGGTACTTGCTCCCAGCTTCCCCTCCATTACCCAGTTCTGCTGACAAGCAGCATTGAGCACATGGTCCTGCCCATCCAGGCATCTGTTTCGCTGTCAACACACACACGTACACGCGTGCATATATGTGTGTGTGTGTGTTTTGTTGTTGTTGTTTTGGCTGCGTCCTGTCCAGAGCTGCTGCCCACACGTCCGGGGTTAATGCTGCTGCTGCTGCTGCTGGATGACCACCGTGCCAAACACAGCCACATACAGGGAAGAAATAATGAGACAGGAACTCATTTCTCCCTGATGGCTTGATAAGATGCAGAAGATAGGGCTAATTACCAGGAACCTCCTCCCGTCTCTCGGCATCGCCTTCGGGGAAGTGTGTAATTGTCTTGGCGCGGAGCCAGCCATGGGAAACCACAAGTGGGAGAACTGTCCCGAGAGTCTGCGGGCCATCTGGGTGTGCGGGGGCTGCAGCTGGCCCCAGGACTCGGCTCCCACGGTGACCCCGGTGAGGAGCTATCACAGAAAGACGAGGTGAGGGCTTCCTCTGTAACTTAGTTTATTCTCAAGGCCCCCAGACAGGCACCATGTGACCGTGGTGCTGAGCTCAGGGAGGCTGTTTCAGCAAGCGTTGTGGAAAATGAACTCACCTCAAGCCAGCGTTAGCAGGAAGACATTTATCACAGGACACTCAACAGCTGGAGTGCAGGTCCAGCAAGCCCCGTCCAGATGCAGAGTCTAGAAGTGCTTCAAATTTTGAATTTTTTTCATATTTTGGAATATTTGCACATACATAGTTAGACATCTTAAGGTTGGGAATCAATTTTAAACATGAATTTCATTTGTTTCACATACATACAGTCTGGAGGTGATTCTGCACAACGTCTTTGGTGCACCTGAATGTCGACTGCAGTCGTCCTAGAAGGTCAGGCCTGGAATTTTCCACATGAGGTGTCATATTGGTGCTTGAAAAGTTTCAGATTTTAGAGCACTTAGGATTCGACTTCTGGATCAGGGATGCTCAACCTATATTGCAGAAGGATTGAAGAAACAGAGCCAAGGTTTGTCAGTTACTCCCAAAGCCATGCCTGGGAGCCAGGCCTGAGGAAGCCTTGCCTCTCCCAGGCCAGCTCACCACCTCGGGCTCCCAGAGCAAACCCCAGCTGCTGCCTGCAGCGCAAGGACTGGGAGCCCAGCTCTCGGCTCCTCCTGCTGCTCGCTCGAGCTCGGCTCCCTGGGTCTCCAGGTCTGGGTCACACTCAGGTCTGAACGGCAGCGAGCCAGGGAACAGCACCTTGCATCGGCTCTGCAGAGAGGGGAGTGAGCGCTGCCACTGGGCCATACCTAGGCAGGCCACTGTGGCCCAAGGAGGACAGAGACCCTGGGGCTGGCTCCCACCAGGCTGGGCGGCCTTGGGCACCCACCTCACTGCAAGCCCTGCCAGCAGCCAGCCACCACCTATCCACCTCCAGGACAGGACCTCTGGCCCGTGATCCCTCCTCGGAAAGGCTGCCCGGCCTTGGAGTACGGTCCAAGCTGCAGGGAAACCTCCCTGCTGCCCTGGAGCAGCGTGTCCTGGCCGACACCCCCAGGCCTCCCATGGGTGTGTGAGGTCACCTACCGCCCTCTAAGGGCTTCCTGGGTCAAGCTGAAGCTCCAAGCAGGTCAAGAGCACTGCAGGAGGGCTGGGACCAGTGGTCTCTCTGTGTTCCTGGTACTTTGGGAAGTCAGTGTTGACAGAAAAGCGAGTCAGGAAAGTCTGTTTCCTGCATTGGGGACGGGGAAATAGTGTCTGTGCCCCCCACAGTGTGTACGTGTGAGTATGTGCATGCGTGTGTGTGTGTGTGTGTGTGTGTGTACATGCTTTGCTGGACTCAGAATCAAAAGAGTTAATATACAAGGTAAAAAATTGCTGTGATGTTTCCTGCTGCTGAGTGAAGCCCCAACCTGAGACCTGCGTGCCAGCTCTGCCGCGGGCGCCGCCTCACCTGTGGGCTCTGCCTGCTCTGCCAAGACTTGCTGGGCCTCGTCTCCAGGCCAAACAGCTGAAGCAAAGCCAGCGAAGTGTGAGGCAGGAAGGCGAGAGACAGACAGTTGAGGCGGTGCGGGCCTGACTACAGGCTAATGAGAATCGGTGCGAGGTCTGTGCCTACGTGCTTCTCCAAAACGGGTGGGGTTGGGTAGGAGGCCCTTCCTCCAACACTTTCTTCCTCTCTGAGGAGGCCTGTGAGGCACCAGAAAGGCAGTCAGTGCTGGCAGGCATGCATGGCCTTGGCCACTCCCAAAGCAGGACCAGACTGGCTGTGTGGCTGGTGGGATCTGATGGGAGAAAGATGAAAAGGTTGAGGGACTTCAGTGGTTTCCTTACACCTCTCCTCTCACCCCTGGGACAAAGGGAGAAGCAGCCTAGTCCATTTTTATGTTGCTATCACAAAATACCTGAGACCAGATACATAGTAAAGAAAAGAGGTTCAGTTAGTTAACAGTTCCTCAGGTCTGAGAACACGGTGTGGCATCTGCCAACATTTCTTTACGTCTGTTTCCATTACTTGTTAATCCCTGCCTTCTCTATGCTTTTTCTCTCCCTCTTTTGGAGGTGGTAGGCATGGATCTCAGGGCTGTGAGAATGCTAGGCGCTGCTGCTGAGCCCCACCCCAGCCCTCCATGCAGACTCAGCCCATAGTAACTAGCAAGCTGTTTTCCAGACCCTGTGAATAGCTAACTTCAACAAAACACCGTGAGAGATAAGAATGGGTCTCAGTATTACAATCCAAAGTACAGGCGGTGAACAGAGAGTGGCTGTTAATTTTTACATATTCATTCAAGAAAGTGAGCCTGGCTCAGGTGATCCTCCAGCCCTGAAAAGTGGTCCAGGGAAGCTTGCTTAGTGACCCATTCAGCCCTGGAGGTCATGGTGTCATAGTGACGGCTGGGGCTATGTAGAGTCTGGTGATTTTTTAAAAGGTGTCCAGACCCAGAATGTGGGCTGTGGGCCCTGGTGGACTTAGGGCATGCAGTGTCAGAAGCGGGTGTCTGTGTAGTGGGAAGGAACCCTGCTGGGCCATGAAACATTGCACGGGAATTCCGGGCTCTCTTCTTGGCTTCAGGGACTTGTGTAAAGGAGAAAACTAGCTTCCCATTGAAGGACATTTTCATGCTTCAGCTGGGCTACACCCTTCCTTGCCTCCCCGATTGACTCCTATCCTATGTGTAGCTTTTGCACACTACAATCTCAGTACTTTGCAAAGCAGTTACAGGTAAGGTAAGCAGTTACAGATTTCATGGTGAGGATGCAACATATTTTAAATCTTCAGCTGTCGAAAGCAGGGAAGGAGTTGTTTCCCCATAATGTAGTGAACCAGAGGATCCACAGCCCAGGGTAGAATGAAGAGTCCTCCTGAACTGCAATGAATGACAAGACACATTGGAGGAAAAGTTAAGGTTTTTGACTATTATGTCTTTTCTAGAAAAAGCAATACTTTCTAAAAGTGCTAACATTGTCATAGTTGACCAGAATGGGTAAAATGAAATCCAAGCATAAATTTCTATGAAAGAGACCAAGACTCTTCCGAGGACTATTAAGAAAACCACAGACTGCAGAAAATGTCTGCAGGATACATTATTTTCCTGGGAACTTCCATCCAAAGTGCATAAAGAACTATAAATCTGGAATGACAATAAATCCAGTAAGAATTAAGATTCTGAAAACAGAATTTCATGGAAGAAAATGTATGCATGGCTGAAAAGCACATGAAAAGATCTTCAATATCATCATCAGGAAAGTTCAAATTAAAATCACAATAAGGTATCTTCACATCCTCTAGGATGGCTAAAATTGAAAAGATTCACTATACTGAATAAGTGCTGACAAAGATCAAGCAACTGAAACTCTCGCACATTGCTAAAACAATATAAAATGGTCCAGCTGCACTGAAAAAAAGTGGTCATTTCTTTCTTTCTTTCTTTCTTTCTTTCTTTCTTTCTTTCTTTCTTTTTTTTTTTTTTTTTGTACCAGGGATTGAACTCACTACCTTGTGCTTAGCAGGCAAGCACTTGAGCCACTGAGCTAAATCCCCAGCCCCAGAGTGGTCATTTCTTATAAAGTAAGACACTGACTTACAATATTGCTATGCTTTGGCTCTTGAAGTTCTCCTGAAAGGCACATGTGTTTCAGACTTGGTCCACAACTGGTGGCACTGCTGGAAGGTGATGGAGCCTTGAGTTCATTCCAACTCCTGGAAGAGTTTAGATCATTGGGGGTCCATGCACACAGAGCACATCAGGACCGTGGTCTTTTTCCCTCTTTGCTTCCATCCGTTGAGCAGCTTCTGCTGCCTGGTACTTCTACCATGATGTTCTGGCTTGCCACAGGCCCAAAAGCCATAGATTCCATTGATCATGGACCTAGATCTCTGCAACTGTGAGCCAAACTAATTCTTTCCTCCTTGCAAGTTGTTTATCTCAAGTATTTTGTCACGGTGACAGAAAGCTAACACAAATAGAATTTATTAGTCATATTTCAAAATAGAAATAAAAACACATTTTCACAAAAAAAGACATGTATACAACTGTTCACCAAAGCTTTATTCACAAAAGCTAAAACTTAGAAAAAAAATCCAGCAATCTGAGTTTTCACCAAGTAAATGAAAAAACTCCAAACTCTGTTGTGCACACAGTGGAGATAACCATTGTTGAGAGCCAAAAAAGTCAGACACAAAAGAATTTCTACTGATGGATTCATTTTCAGGAAGTTTTAGAGCTCTCAGAATACACCCCTGAGAACAGAAATCAGGTATGTAGTTGCCTGAAGTCAGTGTGTACAGGTGGAATCCACTGCAGAGAACACGAGTGAACTTCACATGTCAAGGGCGCGGTCCCTGTCGGGGTTGGGTGGTGGTTACAACAGTGATGCCTTAGTCAAACTCATGGAAGCAGGGCTGGCTGGGCTCAGTGATAAGTGCTTGTCTAGCTTGCAGGAAGCCCTGGGTTCAATTCACAGCACTGCAGAAACATAAAAATTTCACTGAAACACATGCCTAAAACATGCATCTCAGTGTAGGAAACTAGCTGATTAGCACATAAAACTAAGACTTCTGCAGAATCAGTCACCTGTGAAAGGTTCTATTTCCTTCAGTGCGGCAGGTTTTCATGTGGATGGGAAATTAATTCATTTGGAGATTTTGCTACTGCTATGATATTGATCAGGATCCACGTTTAGTACATTCATCTTAGGAGTCAGGAGGTTACATTGTTCAAAACAGTCGGGAGCCACCCTCAAAAGCCCTCATGTTAGGCCATGCTGTAAACGTTCCAGGTGCCGTTGCTGTGACTCGAAGGGGCTGCTGAGCTGCTGTGAAAGTTCTTCAGAAAAGGGCTTGTTTGTTTGTTTGTTTGTTTGGTACCAGGGATCAAACTCATGACCTCGTGCTTGCCAGGCAAGGCGCTGTGCCAGGCCCCAGAAAAGGGCATTTTAAATAGAAGAACATTGCAGGACATTGCAGGATACAGTTGTGTGTACTGGGACTCTCTCCTCGATTTCCATTGTATTTTTTGTTCAAAACAAGGCTGTGGAAATAACCTGCAGATACTGTGTTGTAAACGTGCTTTACAGAGCAAGCACCTCCTCGCATCTGTGCCCTTTTACCAGCACCGTGCAGAGCCGCGGTCAACCCGAGAGGCCGCGCGCGCCGGGTTTGTATGCAGCCAGTGTGTTTCTTCACGGCCCCCACAAATCTCAAACCCCTCCAAAGGCCAAGGCTGCTGGGAACTGGGCGGGGTGACCAGGAGTGCGGAGCGGCGGGGGTTGAGGCCGAGGCGGTGGGGGCTGAGGCCGAGGCGGTGCAGCGCGGAGCTCTGGGTTCCATTCCCAGCACTGGGGTGGGGCTGGCGTCAAGGGTTAGGGCTGCCACAGATGAAAAATCAGCGTGAAGGTCCCCGGCCCCTTGGCTACTTTGCTCATGCACAGAGGCTTTGCAGGGAGAGACTGCCGGGAGCCCGCAGAGGGCAGCAGTTCAGAGGCTGAAAAGCTGCATCCCATTGGATGCTGGGCGCTCGGAGTTCTGGGTTCAAGTCCCAGGCTTAGGGTTCGGCAGACAGCAAAGATCTTCCTGAAAAACCAGAAGGGCTGCTCCTGGAAAATAAGGACTGTACCCCAGGAACAACGGAGGGTTTGAGGGAGCAGAATGGCAAAGCCAAAGCAGGCCAGTGCAGCCCAGACTGGGCACACTGTGGAGAGCAAGGTGGTGAGACTCCAGGCCTCCTCAGCACAACCACCAGGAGCAAAGCCAGGCTGAAGTGAAAGAGACTCCACGGGAACAAAACATAGACCAGGAGACCAGACCACGACCAGGAGAATCAAACGGAACTGCAGATGTTGAATTTACCAGACAAGCAGTTTAAACCAGGTATTATAAAACCAGGCATTATAAACACATGAGGGGATTTACAAGAAAGGATGGAGGAAAAGGGGCAAAGAGAATCTCTGTAGAGAAACAAAAATGTCAAAAAAGGAAACAAGTGAAAATGCTAGAATTGAAATTATAGTGCTAGAACTATTTTAAAAATTTACTTCCTAGACTTCATTAAAGACTACTCGGCAGATGAAAAGACCATGAACTTGGAAATACATCCATAGAAGGCATCCACTTTCTGAAGCACAAAGAGAAAAGAAATTTTTCTTAAAAAAACTGAAAATCATCAATACTAGTACTCTGGGATGCTGAGGCAGGAGGACTACAAGTTCTGTTCAGCCTGGGTACTTTAGCAATTTAGCAAGAGCCTGATAAAATTTAGAACAACTGGGAATATAGATCGATGCAAAGGCCCTAGGGTTGGAGAAAAAGTTAAGCAAACCAAGGGGGAGAGAAGAAAAAGGGTTCCGTGGAGCAAGCTGTTGGTCTAACATAGACACAGCTGGAGGCCGAGGAGCGAGGAGGAGGCAGAGCAATGGTTAGTGAGGAGACGGCCTTTTCCCCGAAAATGAGACAACGGGATCCGCAAACCCAAGGCCTCAGTGACCACAGAATGAAAAATAGAAAAGGACACAGAGTCAAACTTCTGGACAAGAGAAAGAAAAAAGAAATGAAAAAATCAGCCAGAAAAAGCACTGTGTTCTATTCAAAGGGCTGATGAAAATAATTACGGCTGGCGTCTCAAGGAATAATGTCACAAGACGTTTAAAATGCAACTTTAGAAAAAATTAATGCTGATCTAGAATTCTGTGGGGAGCACAAATGCCTTTTGAAAATACAGGCAAATAAAGACATTTTCAGGTAAAGAAAAATTGAGAAATCTGTTGTTAATAAATCTTCACTACATGCTGCTAAAGACATTTTTTCAGGCTGAAGGGAAATAATCCCAGGTGCAAATTGATATCTACAAGAGACTGAAAATCACTGTGAATAGCAATTCTTTGGGCATAAATAAAAGGCTATTTTTAATGTTCTTTAAAGTAATTTAATCTATAAAATGTAGAAATAAGTACAAGTAACATGATGAATGCAGGAACAGCACAGAGGGCCAGGGCGACAGCTGGAACTCTAACATTGCACACCACACTGCAGAGGTGTAACAGCTGCTGAAAGCCTGTGAAACTCTGGGAATGTGTAGGGTCGTCTGCAGAGCAACATTAAAACATCTTGGACAGGCCGACTTCGGCCCTGAAGCATTTTAAAATCCTAAAAATGACTTGAATAAGCCACACAAAGGCAGGAAGGGAGGAGCAAACAGTACAAAGGGAACCACCAGCAAGGTGGCAGCCGTCCCTGCAGCCCCGTTAGATGTGAGTGTCGGGGAAGCTCCCCACTGGCTGTCCCGGATGAGCGGTGTGAAGACTGCACACCGCTTGACCACTACGCATGTATAGACCTGTGGGCTTAGAAGGGGACCTTGACAAAGTGCATGGTGTCCCTGGATCGGGAAGAAGGAGCGGGGCTCGGGGAGCTCGCAGCTTGTCAGAGGTAAAGTGCATTCAGAGCCAAAGACGCAGACACCTGCCGAGAGGAGCCCTGATCCCGGGCTGAGCACCGATGGGAACGTGTACAGGGAGACAGCCCAGGCCAGGAAGCCACGGGAGCTGCCACAGAGAGACCCTCGTGCAATGGGCCGAGGCGTCTGAGGTGACTTTTGCCTTAGAGGAGAAACAGGAAAACCAACCCAGACTGAGTAAAAGAAAGGAAACAACGGAGTGCAGGTGGCAGCCCCCTGGAGTCAGAAAGAGACGTCACCGAGAAGAGCAGGAATTAGCGGTGGTATCGCCGGGAAGCCACAGGCCTCCAGCGCACGCCAGGGGCTGGTGAGAGCAGCCGCAGGCCCACGATGAGAGCTTCGCGGAAATCTCTTGCAAAATACAAAGAGTAACTCAGGGTGAAATAAATAAGGTGAGTAGCCCTTTTGTATTCAACTGAATTTCTTATTTAAAAGATTTCCACAAAGAAAATTCCAGGTTTATATAGCTTCACTGATGAGGTCTAGCAGATGTTTAAAGAAAAGATGATTCCAACACCTTACAACTCTGCGAGGTATGGATGAGGACTATTTTCCAAACCCAACGGTATGATGTCTACAACCCTAAAACCACAATACTTTGTGAGAGAAAAAATCAAATTACACAGCAATATCCTTCATGAACACCAATGCAATTCTAGATTTTTAAATTTTTTTATTTTAAAGAGAATAAAACAAAAGAGGACAGATCTAAGCAAATCAGAACAGAACAATGTAAGCAACACAGCCCTTCACAACAAGACAGTTGGATATTAACAGTAGCTATCATAATGTCTCTTTCTTTGAAATAGTTGAGCTTTGCTTTACACACAATAATGTCTAACATAACAAAGTAGAATAAAATCACTCAAGAGAATGAAAGCATTGCAAGGCATTCTGAACCAAATAACTGAAGATGAACAATGGTTGCTATATTATCTCATTTTCCATAAAAATTTTGTTTATACTATCATACATATTAAAATCCAATAAGACACAACGTGATAGAACCAGTGGTAATAGAAAAACAAGAGCATGGTAGGACTTCAGAGCAAGATGATATTAAATCAACACTGGCTGCCATATTGTCTTGCCTTCAGAGTAACTTTTCATATGATCACATATATTAAGATCAAACAAAACAGAATAAAACCATTCCAACCAATGAATGAAAATATAACACTTCAAAGCAGTATAATGGTGAACCATGATTACCATAAAATCTTCTGTACTCTTACCATTTCTTATACTAGGGAGACTATACGGTATTTATACATGTGAGTTTGATTTATTTCACTTACAAGTATAGATTCAAGTTGCATCCATTTATTTATAAATATCTCAGTGTGATCATTCTTTATAGCTGAGTAGTGCTCCATTGTATAAAAGTACCACAATTTTTTTATCCATTCCTCGGTTGATAGGCACTTAGGTTGTTTCCAAGATCTGGCTGTTACAAACTGTGCCTCTATAAATATGGGTGGGCATATATCACTGTGATAAGATGTTTTCAGATCTTCTGGGAATATGCCTAAGAGTGGAATAGCTGGGTCAAATGGGACTTCCAACCCCAGCTTTTTGAGGAATCTCCAGATTGACCTCCACAGTGGTTGCACAGTCTAAACTCCCACCAACAGTGCAGAAGAGTTCCTTTTTCCCCACAGCCTCTCCAGCATTTGTTGTTGGTAGTTTTGTTGATCCTGGCCATTCTTTCTGGAGTGAGATGATATCTCAGTGTGGTTTTAATTTGCATTTCTCTAATGACCAATGATGATGAACATTTTTTCATGTATTTATTTGCCATTTGTATTTCTTCATCTGAGAACTGTGTGTTCATCTCCGATGCCATTTTTGGATTGGGTCTTTGAATTTAGGGGGTCTGATTTTTTAAAATTCTTTATAAGTTCTAGACAGAAGTCCTTTGTCTGAGGGACAGTTCACTAAGATTTTTTCCCAGTTTGTAGGTTTTCTTTTCACTCTGCTGGAGATTTCTTTGGACATGCAGAAACTCTTTAATAAGATGTGATCCCAGTTATTGGTTCTGGGAAGTATTTCCCTTGCAGTTTGGTTCTTGTTCATGAATTCTCTACCTACCCTTATGTCTTCAAAATTTTTACCTACTTTGTCTTCCAACAGATTTAGTGTTTCTGTTTTAATATTTAAATCTTTGATCCATTTGGATTTTAGTTTAGTAGATGGTGATAGGCATGGGTGTAATTTTAGTTTTTGGCATATGGATAGCCAATTTTTCCAGCACCATTTATTAAAGAGACTCATTGTTCCAGTGAATATGCTTGGCCCCTTTATCAAAGATAAGGTGGTTGAGTGTGTTCATAGTTGCATCTTGTAGTCTATTCCATTGATCTTCAGGTCTGTTTTTATTCCAATACCATATTGATTTTATTACAGTAGCTTTGTAGTATAACTTCAAGTCAGGAATTGTGATGCCGCCTGCCTTGGCTTTGCTGCTTAGAATTGCCTTTGCTATTCTAGGTCTCTTCTGGTTCTAGATGAATTTTAGGAGTGATTTCTCTAGATCTATGAGGTATGTTAGTGGTATTTTCATTGAGATTGCATTGAATGTGTATAACAATTTTGGGAGAATGGCCATTTTTACAATATTTATTCTTCCTATCCATGAACAAGGGATGTCCTTCCATTTTCTGAGGTTCTCTTCAATTTCTTTTTCAGGGTATTATTATTTTCTCTGTACAACTCTTTTACATCTTTCACTAGATTAATTCCTAAATATTTCATTTTTTTGGGTGCTAGTGTGAAGGGTGTGTCTTCTCTTATTTCTCTCTCGGTGATTTTGTTGTTAGTGTATCAGAATGCTATTGATTTTTGAGTATTGACTTTGTATCCAGCTACTTTGCTGAATTTATTTATTATATCTAGGAGACTTTCAATGGAGGTTTGGGGGTCTTCTATGTAGAGTATCATGTCATCTGCAAATAATGATAATTTAACTTCTTCTTTTCCTATCTTTACTCCTTTTATTTCTCTCTCTTGTCTAATTGCTCTGGCTAGTATTTCCAGTACTATATTGAATAGGAGCAGTGATAAGGGACATCCTTGTCTTGTCTTGTGCCTGATTCCAAGGTAAAGGCTTTCAGTTTTTGGCCATTTAGTATGACACTGGCTGTTGGTTTGTCATAGACAGCCTTTATCATATTGAGGTAAAGACCATATATTCCAATTCTCTGTAAGGTTCTTATCATGAATGGGTGTTGGATCTTATCAAAAGCTTTTTCTGCATCTATAGAAATGATCATGTGATTCTTGCTTTTGGCTCTATTGATATGGTGGATAACATTTATTGATTTACATATGTTGAACCATCCTTGCATGCCTGGGATGAATCCCACTTGGTCATAGTGTGTAATCTTCTTGATGATTTGCTGCATCCTGTTTGCCAGTATTTTATTGAGAATTTTTGCATCTATGTTCATTAGGGAGATTGGCCTGTAGTTCTTTTTTAGTTGGGTCTTTCTCAGGTTTTGTTACTAGAGTGATATTTGCTTCCAGGAATGACTTAGGAAGAACTGCTTCCCTTTCAATTTCATTGAAGAGTTTGAGGAGTGTTGGCATAAAGTCTTCTTTGTATTTCTTGTAGAATTCCACAGTGAATCCATCTGGGCCTGGGGTCTTCTTTGTTGGTAGGGACTTGATTACATTTTCAATTTCATTCATAGAAATTGGGTTATTCAGCAGTTTTACATCTTCTTGATCCAGCTTTAGTGGTTCATATATTTCTAGGAATCTGTCCATTTCTTCTGTGTTATCAAACCTATGAGAGTAGAGGTTTTCGAAACAGTTGTTGATGATCTTCTGTATGTCCACAGGGTCAGTAGTGATTTCTCCTTTTTCATTCTGTATTGCATGAATTTGAGTCTTTTCTTTCATTTTTTAAATTAGGTTGGCTAGGGGCTTGTCAATTTTATTTATTCTTTTTTTTTCTTTTTTTTATTTAAAGAGAAAAAAACAGGAAAAAGGTAGAAATATTACAGAATTTCAAGAAAAAAACATAAATAGTAAGAAATCACTAGTTTATACATTACATATTGTTCTTTTAGAAATAGTTATTCAAGTTACAGAATTAAAGCACACAAAGAAGACACTAAAGCAGTGAGAATGCAAACAGATCTGTTCAAGAATCCAACAAGAACCTAGAAATATGGTCATCAATCCCACACATCTAAAATACATGCAGCTATATCTTTTATAGTGCTTCCCATTTCCTCTTTTTTTACAATAGCAATTATGCATTTTTAAAATTTTATCTAAAGAGAAGAAAAAAAAAACAGAAAAAAGGGTAGCAACAATACAGAATTCTAAAAGAAATAAAGAAAAAGGAGAATGAGAAAAAGCCCCACTAAGAAATCAGTAATTTATAAATTACATACTGTCATCCTGGATGTAGTTGTTCAAGTTACAAAGTTAAAGGGTACATAGTAAATATTCAAACAGTCAGACTACAAACAGTTTTGCTCAAAGATCCAACAAAGATTCAGCAATATGGTCATCTATTTTACGCACTCGAACTTACATGCAGTTATATGCCTTAGGGCACTTTCTTTTCCTCTCTTTTTTACAATAGCAATTACACATTTTGGTTTTATTACACTTGTAGTTCTTACTTTTTACACTAGAGACACAATATGTTATTTATAAATATGATTCTTATTTATTTCACTAATGAGGATAGTCTCAAGTTGTCTCCATCTGCCTATGAAGGCCTCAAGATCATCCTTTTTAATAGCTGAGTAATATTCCACTGTATAAAAATACATCTTTTTCATCCACTCTGCAGCTGATGGGCATCTTGGTTGTTTCCAGGATTTAGCTATCACAAATTGTGCAGCTATGAAAGTGGGTGCAGATATATCACTGTGATATGAACTTTTCAGTTCTTTGGGGAAAATACCCAGGAGGGGAATAGCTGGATTGAATGGAACTTCCAATCCTAGTCTTCTGAGAATTCTCCATATAGATTTCCATAATGGTTGCACCAGTCTACATTCCCACCAACAGTGGAGCAGTGTTCCTTTTTCCCCCGCAGCCTCACCAACATTTGTTGTCAGTTGATTTCTTGATGGCAGCTATTCTTTCCAGAGTAAGGTGGAATCTCAATGCTGTTTTAATTTGCATTTCTCGAATGACCAGTGATGGCGAATATTTCTTCATGTATTTATTTGCCATTTATATATCTTTCTCTGAGAACTGTGTGTTCATCTCAGATGCCCATTTTTGGAGAGGGTCTTTGAATTTGGGAGGCTTGATGTTTTTCAATTCTTTATATATTCTGGACACAAGTCCTTTGTCTGAGGGGTTGCTGGTTAAAATTCTTTCCCACTCTGTTGGTTTTCTTTTCATTCTGTTGGTGATTTCCTTTGAAGTGCAGAAACTTTTCAATAATGTGAGATCCCATTTGTTGATTCTTTGAAGTGTTTCCCATGCAGTTTGCATTTGGTTCATGAATTCTCTGCCTACCCCTATCTCCAAGACTTCTACCTACCTTGTCTTCCAGTAGATTTAGTATTTCTGTTTTAACATTGAGGTCTTTGATCCATTTAGACTTTAGTTTTGTGCATGGTGATATGCATGGTTCTAGTTTCAGTCTTCAGCATGTAGAGAGCCAATTTTTCCAACACCATTTATTAAAGAGACTATCCTTCTTCCAGTGGACATATGTAGCCCCTTTGTCAAATATCAGGTGGCTGAGTGTCTTTGTAGTTGCGCTGGCATCTTCTAATCTGTTCCATTGATCCTCAAGTCTATTTCTTTGCCAGTACCAAGCTGATTTTATCACTGTGGCTTTATAGTACTGTTTCAAGTCAGGAATTGAGATGCCTCCTGCCTTGCTTTTGTTGCCTAGAATTGCCTTTGCTATTCTAGGTTTCTTCTGTTTCCAAATGAATTTTAGGAGTGTTTTCTCTAGATCTGTGAGGTATGTCAATGGTATTTTGATTG